>PVKE010011621.1:0-29101 GCA_004027555.1 Craseonycteris thonglongyai
TGGAGGGGGACCTGATTCTGGGAGCTGGGCACATAATGGGATGCATGGGTGATGTGATGTGGAGTTGTCCATTGGAAAACTGTCTGATTGTTACCAACCAATGTCACCCCATTAAATTTAACAATAAAATATAATAATATTTAAAAAAATAAATAAATAAAAATAAAAAATAAATAAATAAAAATGCAAATGTGATCATTTCACTCTCTGGCTTAAGATTAATATATGATTTTCCATTTCCCATGGGAAAAAAATTCAAAATTATTACTCAGGTTCATAAAGCCTTTCTTGCTCTGGCTTACTTCTCTGGCCTCGTCTCTCATCTCTTACTTTCACTCATAATGGACTGTGCACTTCATAACTTCTATTTGCTCTTCCAGATCCTCTCTTCATCACTGCACCCTGTTCATTGCCCCAGGTGACTGACCTGTAGGGAATGGACCAATGGGCTCCCTTGTCTTCTAGTTATTAGTTGATTTGGGCCCAAGGGAAGCACCTGCAGGGATCAGAGCGAAAGAGGATCATAGGCCAGGTTATACATTCCTCCAGCTTCCACCCTGTGGGATTAACATAGGCTGGCATTGACACTATCACAAGGTCAGCTCTGTAAGACAGCCTCTCCAGTCTCTCTACCTCTGGATTCCAATAGTCACTCACTCCCTTCTCTTTTAGGCCTCAGTGATGCTAATCTAAGAATACAGCACTATCCTTTATATGTTCCCTACACCCTGCTCATACTTTTATAACTAGTGCCATAGTAAACTCTCCTCAGATTTTGCAATTTTTGTGTGCATGAGTTTTCTGCTAGGACCCTGTCTACTTTTAGATCCAAAAATGTTACTTCTTCAGGGAGGTCTTTCCTAACCCCTTTGATTCAAATATAACTCCCTAATGAACTTTCTACCATACTCTACTTATCCTGTCACAACATCCTCCACACTAAGTGGCAATCATTGAATGAGTGTCGATGTTGCCTTTCCTAATAGGTTGTATGTTCCATGACATCAAAGATTGAGTCTGTCTCGCCCATTGCCGTAGCCTAAGAGCTCAACCTGGGATCTGAAACATAACAAATTCTCAATAGTTGCACACAATGCAATATATAGATGATATATTATAGAAATGCACACTTGAAACCTATATAATTTTATTAACCAATGTTACCCCAATAAATTTAATAAAAATATTTGTTGAAAACACAAGAATAATTTGACAATATGTTAACTATGGGATTCTTTAGTATCTGTTTTATAGAGAGAAGGAGATAGGAGGAAATAAAAAATAACCTTGTTATTTATATACACACACACACAGCTATGGAACATTTACCAAAGCATGAGTGTGTATTGTGACAAAGGGACAATAAGAAAGATTCATAAAAGCCACATTTTCTGAACACAACGCAATAAGCTAGAAATTAATCATTAAGAGATAGCCAATAAATGAGTGGGAAGGGAATTATCCACTTACGGTATTCTAAGTAATTTCCAGGGTGAAGAACTAAAAGTTAAAACCATAGGTCATTAAAAATTAACACTAATTATAGCACTACATATAAAAATCTATGGATTCATTCAAAGAAATCTTCAAAAGAAAATGTAAGGCCTTGAATACATTTATTAATAAAACAAAGAGTATAAAATGGAGCTATATTATCCAATTAAAAAAAAAAACTAAAGAAGAGAATAGTCTGACAATAAAAGTAGAAATTAATTTATAAGCAAAAAAAAATTAGAATTTATAAATAAAGCCAAATGTTCTTTAAAAAAACAAAACCTGTTAAGATAAAGAGAGGAAGCACAAATATACAACATCTATTATGAGAAAGGTGATAAAAAGAAAAATAAAACACAAATACATATTAAGAATAAAAAAGTTGACATAGCCCTATCTAAGGAAGAAATATTAAGAATTATTTATTTATTTGTGGAAATCTTGATAAGATGGATATTTTTTAGAAATATGTAATCTTTTCATTTAAACTTTTAAAGATTCTAAAAACATATTCTATAGTTCCAAAGTCTGCATCAAATCAGAAGAGAAACAAATCCTGAATTCTGCCCCCTTCCACCCTCCCCAGAGACCCAGCACACAAACACTCACATGTACCAAGTATCTCATCTCAACATTCCTAAATTCCCATCTTTTAAAAAAAAGTTTTATTTCTACTGTTATGGGCTAAATTGTGTCCCCTCAAACTTCGTATGTTGAAGCCCTAACCACCTGTACCTCAGAATACAAGTGCATTTGAAGATAGTGCCTTTAAAACAGGGATTAAAATTAAAATGAGATAATTAGGATGGGCCCTAATCCAGCCTGGCTGGCATCCTTATAAATAGATATTAGGACCCAGAGAGATGCCAGGGGTGCTCAAGCCAAAGGAAGAGGCCTGAGTAGAAATCAAACCGTCTGCCACCTTGATTTTGGACTTATGGACTCCAGAACTGTGGGGGGGAAATGTCTGTTGTGTAAGTCACTGAGTCTATGTTATGGAAGCCCTGCTTTATTTTTATTTTTATTTTTATTTATTTATTTTAACAAATATACCTACCATGTGCCTGTCTCTATGCTAGATACTGGGAAACAAAGCTAAGAGAAAGTCCCTGTTTTCCAGAAGCTCACAATCTCATGGGATAAACATACATGCACACAGATAATAATGTAATGTGGTACATGTGGCAGTGCATAATAATATCTATCATGTATTGAGTTTCTGCTTTATGTCAAATGCTTTCTTTCCATTTATCTAAAATTCTGTCCTTTATCTCCAGTTCTTACTTGACCTTTTTCACTTAATACATTTCTATTATTTCAACTTCAAAAACTTTCCCAATTCAGCTCCCTTTCTAATTTCTCAGTTTCTATAAACACCACATCCTTTCTTTATTTAGGCTTGAAACTTTAGAGTTGTTATAGACAGGCACCAATTCTTGTTAGTTTTTTCTTTTAACTGCTCTCGGGTTCATCATTTATTTAACATTCTCACAACAACCAACTCAAGTCTATCGATTCCTCTCAATTCTTCTTGCCAAGTTGAAAGGCGCGTTCTTGCTCTCCATTATTGAATTCTCTTTCTTGCTCTTCTCCCCTGTCCCACCAACTCCCAACCACAGCCACACCTTCTTTTTAAAATATGTTTTCATTATATCACTCCACTATTCAAAATCCCACAACAGTTTCTATTTTTTGTAAACATAAGCCCCTTCCACTAGCTTTGTGAGCTCCATAATCCACTCCTTATTTTACCAATCCATCCTCACTCCCAGAAGCTATTTGCCAATTTATGTTTGCTTTCAGTCAGACCAATCTTAACACTTTCTCACAAACATATTATCCTTACCCCTAACTCCCTTTGTTTCCTGAAATGACCTTGAACTCTCTCTCTCTCTCTCTCTCTCTCTCTCTCTCTCTCTCTCTCCCTCTTTCCCTCCCTCCCCTGAATTTATACAGCACCTATACTCTCCCCCAAAAAAGATATACCCATCTTGCTGTTAACTTTTCCTCTATGTGTTATATTTTAATCTTCCTAACTTACAACTCCACTAAAACCAACTATATCTTATGAAATTATTTAATACTCCTATTCCATTATTTGTCATATCACTTGATACTTCTTGTATGCTTGTTACATTCTTTTGACTATATTGTCTTTTACTTCTTTTAATGCCTTTTATTTTCTCCTCAAGTGTTTTCCTTGAGGAGAAAAATCAGTGTTGGATGGTTCTATCAGTTCTGGACAGTTTATGCAGGAGAGGGGACTTCAGTGAGTTGTTGCTTGAGACAGTAGAGAACCGAGTTTAAGATTTTTTTTTATTATTGTTAAATTTAATGGGGTGACATTGGTTGGTAACAATTAGATAGTTTCCAGATGTACAAGTCCACATCACATCAGAGTTTAAGATTTTTAAAGCTAGAGAAATTATATGTATAAAGCTGTCCCACAATGACTGCACTGAATGTCATGGGTAAAAAATTACTGCCCCCCAGACCTAAACAGAAGCCTATTACACAGAAAAGCACAGGACTAGGCATTAGCCCAGTAGTTGGAAAGCTGGATTGAATCCCACTCCATTATTTACCAGCTGTGTGATCTTAAGCTTATTTATTTAACTCCTGTCTAAGTCCCAGTTTCCTCTTCTGCAAAATATAAGTGTTTTGAGAATTAAATGTGATTATCCATTCATTTAGCATAGTGATTGGTCTATAGTACAAGTCAATATACTCATATATTAGGTAGTAATGTCATATTTTGTTCTTTTTTCTACAACTGTGTAAGAGTTACATGAGGACCTGAGGAAGCTATAATGGTGTTCTCCAAGAGTCAACATGGTCCAGAAAAGGTACTCTGCTTGTAGGAGGGCAAGATGATTAGGAAACAGACCTGGTTCATCAGAAGTAGCTATTCAGAGCTGGGTGATTGCCTGAGGGAAGGGGAGGAGGGAGGAGGGGGAATGGGGAGGGGAGGGGGAGTGGGCACCAGCCTTACAGACACTCTCAATAGTTTGGTGGTTACCTGAGGGAAGGGGAGGAGGGGGGAAGGAGAGTGGGGGTGGGGGGAATGGGAGTGGACACCGGATATATGGTGATGGAAGGGGAGCTGATTCTGGGAGGTGAGCACATAATGTGATGCATAAGTGATGTGATGTGGACTTGTACATCTGGAAACTGTCTAATTGTTACCAATCAATGTCACCCCAATAAATTTAACAATAAAATTTATTTTATATTATATATTAAAAAGAAAACAAAAACATTATTTATTTTAAAAAAAAAAAGAAGTAGCTATTCATGTTTGGGAGAGTCCTAAAAAAGTGAAAACCTTCCCACCACCCCAATCTTGCCCCACCAATACAACAGTCCATATGGTAGAAACAATACTGTTGTGATGGGCATCTACTATATTGTCCACTCACACCAGACACTACCTCCTGGTATAATATAAATGATAACCTTGTGATCTGAGTGGGGGTGGCCATCTTACTTATGTAGTGACCTTAGATACTCCTGCATGACCCAGGGGTGGGTGCCTGACCCAACTGAACCAATCACATCACATACACCCTGTTGCAGTCACACAGATTGGTCCCCTGGAGGCAAACCTGACTCAGACTAAGGTAAGCAAAGCCCTACCCCAGTGTTTTTAAATTTAGGATGAGAAAGAGGGGTCCTTGATCCTTCTTTGGTGGCTACACTGTGAGATGAACTCCAGCTAGAAAATGTTTGCAATCATATGTCCTGCTTTGTGGTCTCAATGGATGAAGCTGATATACAGAAAGAAGTGGAATGAAAGGAGATTTCTTGCAGGATTCCAATCCCTGGCACCTTGGATACTGGAAGCCCGTATACACTTCTGCACTTGCCAGTTATAAGAGCCAATGCATTTCTATTCTAGGCTGATTTGAATTACATTTCTGCCACTTGAAAAATGCCCTTACTAAATCAATGAGATTTTTTAGTGATTAATTTTCTAAAAATAAAAATAAATAAATAAACTTTTAGAAACACTTTCTACAAAAAGGAAATTCTACTTGTGTGCAATTCCATGCTGTCTCAGTAATTTCTCCCAATATCCTCAAGGGGGCACTGTTTCCATTCACACACACCAAAAATAAAAAAAGAAAGAAAAAAGAAAAAGAAAAGGAAAAAAAACAGAAAAAAAACAGAAAACTGTTTACAAATTTTTTTTAAACAAAAGGGAGGAAATGAATGAACTGCATGAGGTAATTCTAATTGGTTGAAGTGATCTGTTGAAATCATGTTTCTTAGGGGGAAAAAAAAACCAACTTCCTTACTTGAAGATCCCTGGCTAGCTTTCAAGGTAGCTAAATCTGAGGCTTCACTGAACTAGACAGAAATTTTTAAAAAGAAAAGAACAAAAAGATGCTATTAGCAGCAATTCAATGGGTTCTACTATAATAGTGTGTGAGTCAGGGTTTACATACTGGAAAGAGAACCATGAGGGTAAAGGCATCGGAAGTTCAGAGGTAGAGACAAGATTCAGTGTGACTCATTTGAGGTTCTGTGGGGAGGAATTGGACTATAGGGATAACCAGTGAACCCCTAAAACGTTCTTTTGGGACAGGGTTAAGGGGAGAGGTGGAAGTGGAGCAAAGCCCTTCATCCCTGAGCGCCCTCGAGGGAAAGACTGTACTATTACTACAATCATTCAAGCACTGCTTCAGACAGACTGCAGACAGGAAGTGGGGAAGCCTGGGATTTCTGTTTCTATGGGTGTCAAATGGAGTAATGAAGAAGGAGGGACGATTATCAATCTCACTTGATACCAACGCCCATCGCAGCAGCCTGCATATCACAGTCTCCCAGCGAGGCCTCTGCCACCCACTTCTGTGCTGTGGACACACAGTCACACACACACACACACACACACATACTTTCAGTCTGTACCCCACCCTGCATCTGCAGCTCCCACTCACCCCTACTGCAGGCACGATGGTTTTGAGGCTTAGTACACTGTTTCTGCATCTCTTCCTGCAAAGAAACTTTTGAAACAAATGAGCAAACATGGTATTTTTAACTTTTATTTTCTTTACTGTGAAAATTTTCTTAAAAGGTGAATGGATTCAGGGCAGAGAGAAAGTCCTGTATCTGTCTTTCTTGAGAATATGAGGTCTCATTCTGTACTGCTCGTGGTCCAAACCCATTAGTCTTCCATTACACAGCAATTTTACATTTAGTGCAAGTGTCAGAAATAATCCCCATGAAATATGAAATCATTTGTTTTCTATGTGAATGGAACAGATAGTATTTACCAATGGAAGACAAAAGAATAATAATAAATACATTATAAAAGGATTTTCTGCAAGGCTCTTTACCTAGTTTTCCCTGCTAAAATGTTGGCTGCAGGAGTCAGATAATAATCATCTGTTTTAGATATCTATTTATCACAGTGTGTGGAGAGATGCTAATTGTAGGACTTCAGTAGAAAATAAAAAATATAATTGAAAAGATCTGAACCCACACTACTGAATGAAAACATTATGCATATACCTGGTCTACAAACTCAAGATACAAATACAGTGTCTCATCTTTTTCCAACTAATTGTTAGAACAACTACCTGCCAAATAAGCAGGCAGTTCATTTCCTCCTTCTTCAGTCCTTCCCCACACCCATCCCTGATCTGTCTAAGGATCCAGGAGACTTAGGCAGTATGGAAAGGCTTAGTCCAGTTTCTGCGCCCAAGTAGTGAGCCTCCTGCTTTGTTTCTTGCTGATAACCAGTCTCCCCCATGGTCTCAAAGGAAATACTGGACCCCTGCTGATCCAACCCCAGAAGGGTGACCCTACTTCTTCAGGGTCAGCTTGGCCAAGGCTGCCCCATGCCTGGGATCCCCAGGCTGCAGAACTCTGCACTCGTCTTCTTCATAGACATGCTCAGCCATCACCAGAGCAGAAAAAGAAAGAATGCTAGATTTAGTGGTTTTGGCACTCATATCATGGGCCCACACAACATTATCTATCTCCTGGGATCCATATCTAAGTGATAGATGCCATGTCTCAGATCCACAGGGTTTGATTACACTCACTTCCTCTAGAGTGACAGTAGGGTTATATGCTGAGCCCCTTAAGGACAGACGCTTTTAGTAAACCCTGCGTAGGGATGCCAGGATAGCTCAGCAGTTGAGCTCTTGCCTTGCAATTGCAAGGTCCAGGGTTTGATTCCCAACGCCGGCCCCTGCAGCCCCCATGGGCTGAACTGTGGCACAACTGATAACCAGCAGCAAAGGTTCTCACCTCCCATGGAGGTCCCCAGTTCGCTCTGCACAGCTCCACGTCCACCTGTGTGGAGTGAAACTATGTCACAACTAACGATGTGCCACTATGAAGACTCCTCTGCATCACCCCCCTCCTTCTCTCTCTTTCTCTTAAACAATAAAATAAATCTTTAAAGTAACCCCTGAGGATCCGGCAGCCCTTCTCTAATCATAACTACCTTCAGTGACTCAAGGATATTTATCCCAAAATGAGATTCTCCAAGGAAGACCTATGCCAGTTTCCTGAGAGGCCACCCATAAAGATTCCATAGTGTCAACATTTCCTTTTCCAAGGGATGCTGACCTCAGTGAATCTACACTGTTTTCTGGGGTTTTCTTACTGAATAGTAGAAGTAACCCAAACATTTTCACTCATAGGCAACCAGCTACACACTTTAACTTGTCTTATAATATCTTTGTCCCAAAACAGTTTGTGATGTGAGGTCTCTCATTGGTTCAAGGACCCTTATGAAATTCCAGGATGTTTCTGATGTTTTCTTATACATTTTCTCAAAGTCATAATACTTATCCTTTATTGTTTTAGAGGTTTTGCTTTCCTCTAACTACTCTGTAACTGCAAAATGGCCATGGCTGCATTTCTTTTTTTGTTTGTTTGCTTATTTTATTGTTTTTTTGTTTTTTATAGAGACAGAGAGACAGATAGAAATAGAGAGAAGGGGGAGGGCCCAGAGAAGTCTTCATAGTCATACATCATCAGTTTTTCCACATGGTTTCATTCCACCCACACAGGTGGGTAGGGGGCACATAGGACAGAAACTGGGCCAGGGGCCTCTCACATGGGAAGCACGCCCCTCAAGCCAGGGGCCAAACCTGGGGGTGAGAACCTAACTGGGGGCCTCCCGCATGGGAAGCACACCCCAGTTCAGCATATGGGTCTGCACAGGCTGGGGCCGGGATTCGATCCTGAGTCCCCAGGGTTACAAAGCAAGCGTTTAACCCACTGAGCCATCCCAGTTTCCCCCATGGCTGCATTTCTTACTGCCACCAAGTGGTGGCACTGTTACACAGCTCTGTTCCTTCCTCTGTGGGCAGTCTGCTCTGCTCCCCCTTTTCTCTGAGGTGGTGATGCTGTTAGTGGGCTGGGTTAGTTACTAGTTGAAATTCAAGCTCCAATCACATTCCTCCACTATGTAAAATTCTAGATCTCATGACACTTTCATGAACATCGGTAGAATCCTCACAGGCCACAAAAAGTGAAGAATTTTATTTCTTGGCCATTGCATATGCATTTGTATTTGTGTCTGTAACCTACAATCCATTTTCTTCATCATTCAGGAATGTATGCAGAGTGATGTACGGCTACAAATAATAAAAGTATAGATTTATTTATATTGTACTTTTATTTTGAAATCATGGTTCTTGAATAAAAATTTTTAAGAGGGAGTGTCTAATGAGGCAGGACTATTAGGTCTGAAGGCATCAGCGCCCCCACTTTTCTGTTCTCCCCTTATATTTTCACACTTAAACTTTTCATAAAGCACTTTTTTTTGTTTGTTCATTTGTTTTTATGTATGAAAGGCTCACACAGTTGATAATACAGAGAAGTAGGCCCAACTTATTTACAGGGTGAATAGATAAAATATGCTGTAAAAGAAGGAACTTTTGAGTAAAAAGTTCCCTTATCATCCCAAAATCATAATCATGAAAGTCTTATCAATGATGCAGTGGCTTCAACTGTGCTGAGTTGCAAAGATACAGGGGTCAGTCTATTCAGCTCCAGAGTCTTACAGATATTGTGGGAAAATAAACTCAGAGATTGATGCACTAGTTACTTACATCTCAGGTTTCGTGGCAGCTATTAGAGCAAGAGGGAATACACATCAGGAAACAGGAAGGATACTATTATCTTTCCAAATTCCCCAAGCAGCCTTTTAAATAGACTTCTATGAAATAGAGTCAGGAGAGAACCCTACACGTACCATATTTTTCCGTGTATAAGATGCCCACAGGTATACGACAACCCCTGCTTTTCTAATCCAACATTAAAAAATCAACACACAGGTTACTCCTGTGTATAAACAACCCCCAATTTTTGGTCTAACAATTATAGACAAGCGTATTGTCTTATACATGGAAAAATGCGGTAATTTGTTAATTTTTTAGAGGAAGGAATTGGATCAAAGGGTCATAATAAAGTTTCTCTTATTTTAGCAAATCAGTTTCTTAATGACTGTCCCCCTTTTTAATTGGGGGTGGGGAAAGGAACATGAAAGCATATGAGAGGCCTGAGCATGGGGGTGTCTCACCTCAGACCAGCTGAAGCTGAAGAAGAGAGAGAAGTTCAGCATGAACATCAGTAGTGACTATCTTTTTATGAGGAATTTATTGTCTCTCCTCCACTGTTTCCACATCTATAGGATGGGGTCGATGACTGAGCAGCTTTCTCAGTCCCAGGAATGAATTTGAAAAAATAAGATACTCACTGAAGCTATCAGTCAACAAAACTGTACTAAAAATAATTTTTTTTTTTTTTGGTCTAAATCTGGTGGCTGCTTTGCCACTTGATCACTAACAGTTAAACTGAATATCCTTGTGAGGCTCTTTCACAGAGCCCCAAGATCCTTACTACAGAGCAATGCTCCCTAAAGAGATCTTAGGATAAAATCTCAAGAAAAGCACATCTTTGGATCACACTTGGATTTATCTCAAGACTGAATCTCCTTGACAGTCAAGAACAATAATTTTCCCTATGTTATCTGCTAGTTTCCTCTTCCTCATCCCTATTTTTTGTTTGTTTTTAAAGGGTGTCCCAAAATTCACGCAAGATTTGAATTTTGCGTCATTTGTGTGGTAAAGTGTTGCCAATGAAAAAAAAGACAGCGTGACAGCTGACAGTTCAGGGTTATTAAAAATGGAGTGCTACATGAAAGAACAACACATTTTCATTGTTAAGCAATGAAAATTTACAATTTTTAATTATAAACCTGTGTTTTCTATCAAAATTACTTCTTGCGTGAATTTTGGGACACACTTTACATTGTGAAGTTTACTAAAAGTCTCTCCTTTTTAGGCTAGATTAAGTAAATTTCACTGTTATAAAAATTATCTTTGCACAAGAGCAATGTTGCATTGGCTACCCTTTAAGATTGTGGCTTCCAAACATTAAACCACTCTCCCTACAGTTCAGACCTGGCTCTGTTTGATTTTGAATTGTTCCCAAATACAAAAACAAACAAACAAAAACAGCTTCAAGGAAAGAAATTTACAGATGACAAAAAGTTAAAGCTGCAATTTGAGGGCAAAAACAAAAAAAAAATTTTTTCCTAGGGTATAAATAAACTTATTGAACGATCTGAAAAGTGTATTAAGGGTTAAGGGTGAATATATTGAAAAGGGAAAATAATAGTTTTTTTTAGCTTTCTTCCCCTTCATTCCACAAATTTCTTGACCACTCCTCATAATGTCATAGTCACCACATTCTGATTTCAGTGTTGAAAACAGATTCATGAAGAACTCACTCACGAGAGGAAAATAATTATTGCTCAATCTAACTGAGTTCACTGAAGGAACAAATGTCCACTTGCCTCCCCACATCTCTTCCTTAGTATATAGAGGACTGGAAAATAAGTCAGACTGAAAGAGTCAGGAAACATACGACCTCACTTATAGGTGGATTATAAAACTGAAAGTAAAAAGAAACAAAGATTTATGGACAAACTCAATAGTTTGGTGATTAGCTGAAGGAAGTTTAGGAGGGGAAACAGAGAGTGGGGATGGGAGGTGGGAGTGGTCACCAGATATATGGTGGTGGAGGGGGAGCTGATTCTGGGTGGTGAGCACATAATGCAATACATACATGTTGTAATGTAGATTTGTACACCTGGAAACTATCTAATTATTACCAATCAATGTCACCCCAATAAATTTAACAGAAAGAAAGAAAGAGAGAGAGAGAGAAAGAAGAAAGATTAACTTTTGGATTTTCTTAAGGTCAAGAATATAAGCAAACTCCAAAACATATAAATATCACTTGGAAATTTTAAAGATATCCATTGATTTGAAATTTAAAACATAACAAAAAGTGCCTCTCATCCCTGTTACTAATCTCTTCCCAATTTAAGAATATATAGATTTTTATTTTATTTTCCTAGACTCACTGTGTTCACTACAAATGTATCATTACATGTTATACTAAAGGATACAATCTAAGAATTCAAAACTGAACCAGTTGATTTTAAGGGTATGGTGGTGTGATAAGAATTATCAGAGGTGACTATTTCTAACACCCTAGAGCTTGCTAAGCAAAGTATGTTCACCCCACTGGGACCTTCATGAAAGTGTCCATTGAGGTTGATCCCAGCTCCCAGGACTTATTGTCAATGACCAGAGCTTCTACTAACAAGAATTTCCATAAAACACTCAGCGTCATCCTAATCAGATGCATCAGTTGCCAAGCTCACTGATTGTAAGGAATAGAAAAGGAGAAACTTTTCTCAGTTGTGTTATTTATGTCTTTATGTCTCAGAAAAGGCATTTAAGACTAATAATTCTCCTCTAAATGTACCTATCCCTGTGTCCTATAGGTTTTGGTGTGAACTAATTGTTGTCTTTGATTTTGGCATTGTTGGTTATTTTTTTTTTCTTTGGATTTTTTTCTGTTTTAAGGTTTATCTAGAAATTCATTTCTTCATTTCAAAAGAGTTAACATTTTTCACCTTTTAATATTTTTATGTTGGGGAGGCCAGGATGGCTCAGAGGGTTAAGCACTTGCTTTGCAGCCCCAGGGACTAAGGATCGAATCCTGGCACTGGCCCATGCAGACCCATGTGCTGAAGTGGGGCATGTTTCCCATGCGGGAGGCCCCCAGCCCAGTTCCCACCCTATGTGGCCCCTGCTCACCTGTGTGGAAAAGAAACCATGTCAAAAACTAATGACGTACAACTATAGAGACTGTGCTGGGCTCTCCCCCTTCTCTCTGTCTCTCTCTGTCTCTGTCAAAACAATAAAATAAATCTTTAAAAAATATATTTTATGTTACTTAGAGTATGATCAGAGAATGTGCTTATAAGAGCTCTACTTTTCAAAAATATTTAAGGCTTATTTTGAGGCCAAGTATAAAATCATAATTAACTTTATTTTAAAGTTATGAATTTATATATGTATGTGTAACTATGTATTCAACTTTTTATTGTATCATTAAATTCTTCTGTCTTTGTTTTGTTTTCTGTCACATTCTGAAAGTGGGTTATTGAAATCTTCCCCGTATTTTATCAAGCTCTTACAAATTACTTTTATTTAATTTATTTAGCTTTAATATTCTGGTATATATGACTTATGATTTCTATCTCTCCATACAGTCTATCTTTTTAGTATAATGTCCAAGAAATCACCCATTTCTTCTGAATTTTCATTATATATTGTCTTTCTTAGTCCTGTGTGGAACAACCTGCTATTTTACCCTCAATATTCATTCTGCTCTTTCCCTCCTTTATTCTGCCTCAGAATAAAGTTTGTGTCGCCCAGACTTCATTGCAACTTGGTATGGTCATGAACTAAGTTCTAGTCAATGAAATATAAAGGCAAATGTCATATGGTAGCTTCTGAGAATTTCTCTAAGACTCAACACGCAAACTCTTCTGTCTCTCTGAGCCATCTGACTCCTACCTCCTTTCATGTTGGAGAGCTGATCCTCTGAAATTCAACTATATTCTTCACTTGGTCTATGCACCATGTACCATCCTTGGCAGGCACAGCAGCTCTAAATTCACGGCTACCTTTCATGACCTCCTCTGACAAACAAAATACTCTCTGATATTTTTAGAAGACAGTATTTAAATAGAGCATAGTGTTATTTCTACTCTATTGTGGCTGAAAAAAATATGTTGGCGTATGTAATTTTGCAAAGCTGGGTCCTTTCAGAGTTCCAGACAGAAAATGGACAAAAGCTCCCTTTGACTTGGATTCCTAACCTACCATATCTTGTGGTTTCTATCATCAGCATTATCAGCTCGGGGTTTTAAACTCAAGATTCATGTTAGAAACTGCCCTGAGACCTCAGACTCTGCTCTTAGTATGCATATTTTCAAAAAAGAAGATGTTCAGGTGCCTGGCTCTTGGACTTCAAAAATGCTTTGATTTATAGGGTATTTTCTCCTCTTAAGACTTTTTGGGTCTATTTCAAAGACATGAAGTCAGGAATTTGAATCTTTGGTCTCATTAGTCACTAAGATTCATCTCTAGAATTTAAGGCAAAAGAGTTGCGGGGGGGGGAGTGAATTAGGAAAATATGTCAGATGATATCTGAAACTATTATCCCACTGCACATAAAATTGGAGATTCTAATAACATGAGAGCATTAGCCAGACTTGACGTCAGAAGGAATTCCTTGGTTTTCACAATCCTCTTCTATGAGCTCAATGCCCTTAGGCAAGGTAGGTAATGTACCTAAGCCTCATTTTTCTCATTTTAAAAAAAAAATGTGGAAAAATAATAACCACTTGCCAAAATTCTTATGATATTTAAAACAAAATGGAATATACATCAAGTAAATAGCACACATACCAGAAATTCTAGAGCAATGTTTATTGGAGGAAACTCACAAAGGAAGGAGCAGATATGTGAATTCCCCAGGGACACAGCCCTCACACCCCACTTCCACATTCTGGAGCACCACACAGCAAACAAGCAGGGCCAATGTCAGGCCCTCAGAAAGAGATCCCCGTCTTGAGCCTTGGAGCTTTTAAACCACATTATTATGAAGCACCAGGCCTTACTCTGGCATAGGGACTGGGCTCGAAACTATGGGATTAGAGCAGTGTAAAGTGAGGGAACCTGTGGCCTTCTTTCCTGATCTGCCACCTCAGCACTCTTCCAAACTTGACTGACAGAAGCACCCGGCTAGAGCCCCACAGGAAGTCAACTTCTCTCTGGAAGGCCAGCCTGTAGGGAATTGGTCACCTTTACCTTTCAGTCCGTGAACTCCACAAGCATAGTACCTGGCATATAGTTGATGTGAATGTGGAATGAATGTGTGTGACCAGGGGGGCAATGTGTCCAATTCCTTCATAAGGAAGAGAGTATGCTTGTTCTCAGATTAAATATTTTTTAACACATGTTTGTTGAGTGTCCACTCTGTGCCAGGCTCTCTTCTAGCCACTTGAGATACACTTGTGCACAAAGATAGCAGATTTCATGGAGATTCCATTCTAATAAGTGTTGAAAATAGTAAGCAAATTGTATAGCATGTTAGAAGACAAGTCTGAGGAGACAAAAATTGAGCAGGGTAAGGGGGATAGGAAGTACAGGATGGGGCTCCAGGAGAACGGATCCCCTTATAATTTTAGTTAAGATTGTCAGAGGATAACACTTGAACAAACACATGAAGAAGAGGAGGGAGTGAACACTGAAGCTATGTGGGGCAAGAGATTTTCAGACAGAGGAGAGTCCAGTCCTAAATTAGTAAGTGCCCAGCATGCTCAAAGACTGGGTGAAATGAGGAGCCATCAGAGGGTTTGGAGAAAGGAACATTATAATCTGACTTCCATTTAAAAGTCTCATTCTGGCTGCTGTGTTGAGAATGGACTACCAGTTGTCAAGATGAAAGCAGGGAAGACTGTTGTATTAACATCTGAAATAATGTTGTCTGGTGCTCCTCTGAGCTCAAAGGCTTCTTCCAGAAGAAATACTCATTCTAAAGTAGCTGTAGCTTCTGTTCTGGCTGATGGAGAAATGGAGACACATTTGATGGTCTTTAGAAATCCTCTGAGCAAGTCCCCCTACTCACAGGAGAAACTGCATCATCATTATATAGTATTATATAGTATAGCTAGCCTCGAGCTTTATGCTGAGAGCCTTGCTTGTCTTCTAAGGCAACGAACAAAGATGGAGAGAAGTAACCCTTGGAAGGGCATATGTTGCAGTTAAATGACCAGGCTCTGAAGTCATATACGTCATTCACTCATTGACTGAGCCATTCATTTATTCAGCAAATATAAATTCCTATTAGTAGATAGACTTATACAGTATCTGAAACATAGAGAATATCTATTGACCAAACAGTGAACTGCACCTACACAACAGATACACAAGGCCTGTGAACTCAGGGAATGGAGAGACAGATCTAGTATTGAATCCTGGGTTCACCAGTAATCAGCAGTATGTAGCCCTGGACAATTGATTTAGCCTCTCTGATCATCAGTTCCCTCATCTGTAAGTTGGAGGTGATAATACTATTAACACTTATTTTTTATAGTCATATGGATCAATGTGTGCAAAGCCTCTGGTCAAATGCTCAGCACTTAGCATGCCTCAGGAAATGTTAGCTGTCATCATCATCACCATTATTATTAATTTCTATTGATTTAACTAGACACAGAGGGGTTGCATGTGTCTCACAGACAGAACTTCCCTCTTCTTGCCACTAATTCAATAAGAATTATAAGAAATGTTCAGACTTCACTCCCTGGCACAAAATAGGGTGCCACTGTGTTTTGCTTTGTTTTGTTTCCTCCTCTAATGCAGAAGCACTTGTGTGTCTTGACATATGAGGAGCAAACAAAAAAACACACACAAAATTTATTTATAAAAATTAGGATTATTCTTACATGTTTAAACTTCAGTCACCTTCAAAGTACTCTCCATTTGATACAATACATCTATTGAGACACTTTTTCCACTGCTCAAAACAGTTTTTGAATTCATCAATTTTGATGCCTGTTACTGCTTATGCTGTTTTTTGTTTCACCTCTTCCACATATGCAAAATATTTCCCTTTGAGAACTTTTTTCATCTGAGGAAACAAAAATAAGTCACTTGGGGCAAGACTGGATGAATAGGGAGGGTAGGGCATGAGGGTCATGCCACTTTGGGAATAACTGCTGAATACTCGGTGCTGTGTGGGCAGGTGCGTTGTCATGCCACATGTTGTTCATGTAAATCACCCATCATGAAATGGGCAAACACACTGAAAGAGTCTCTAAAAAATATTCACTGAAACCGAACGTAGTCTCTCACAACAACAATAGCTGGTACTACAAGGGACCCACTCTTCATAAGATAATTCCAGTTTTGGGGGGTCTCCCTCATAACTAAGAAAGATTTCTATATGGAATCACAGTACTTGCATGTACCAGTAAGGACCAGGAGGTTTAGCGAGTCTCACATCAGAAAGAGAAACCACTACTGAAAAACCAGCTCCCCAAAGCTGAACGTGGGGATATGCAGCCACTGGTTCAAGTTAGAAGCCTCAACCCTCACATGTGTTGTGTGGCATTTCCAAGACAGGGAAGGTGTTGGGAGACACCCAGCCCAAGCCAGGAGAACCGGCTACTAGCCACAGTCCCCAGGCCTGCAGTGGCCATGATCTGGGCTCCCACCTCAAGGCCTGAGATGATGTTACTCTCTGGTGAACAAAATGACAGTATAAAAATTTTGACTGGTTTTATAATTTCTCTGACCTCACATTCTGTCAATTCAGGTCAATGCTGTTTCTATGCATTCTAATAAAAGCCTTGTTTTTCAGGAAGAACCACAGGAGTGCTGGTGACTCAGACAGAGGGCCATGTCACCTTCTTGTATGGGGTACACCTGACACTGAGCTGCACATACAAAACCAATGGGTTCCCCTTCTCCTTTTGGTATGTTCAATATCCTACAAGGGGGGAAGCCGGGATGGTTCAGTGGGCTAAGCACTCGCATTGCAGCCCCGGGAACCAAGGATCAAATCCCAGCCCCAGCCCATGCAGACCCATGTGCTGAACTGGGGCATGCTTCCCATGTGGGAGGCCCCCAGCCCAGTTGCTGCCCTGTGCCACTCCCACCCACCTGTGTGGAACAAAACCATGTTGAAAACTGATGACATACAACTGTGGAGACTACTCTGGACCCTCCCCCTTCTTTCTGTCTCAAACAATAAAATAAAAATCTTTTTTAAAAAAATATCCTAAAAGGGCATTCAAGTGCCTTCTGTTCAAGGCATGAGGAAACTTGAAGAGAAAGGCCACAAAGATTTTTCAGGCCCGTCAGATTAATAGTAAAACCTCGCTTCCACCTGCAGAAACTCTCTAGCCAAGCACAGTGCACAGCTGTGTACTCCTGTGTTCCTAGTGGCACAGGGAGAGGCTAGAGGAGGAGCTGAGTACGAATCCCGGAGGCGAGGAGGGGCTGGGTGGGAGCAGTCATGGGTGCGCCATTTCTTTCTTTTTATGAGACAGAGCCCTATAAGGTGGAGGCATTGCTGGGAAGGTGGACAAACTTCATGAAGGGCTGGCCCAGAGCTAAGGAGCATTGTGACACTGCATCTTGGAAATGAGGAAAGGAAAGATTCATCAAAACCGTGCCCGTTCCAAGCAGGAAACAAATTGTCCTCTAATTATAGCTCATTGATTGAACCTTCAAGACTACTAATGCAGTAAAGGGATGTTCTTTGCCATCGGTTATTTGAAAATATGTACCATGTGATTATACTGACAATACTCTTGTAATTAAAGTGTCTTATAAATCAATAATAAAAGCATTAATATCCCTGAGAGAAAAAAATGGGCAATTCACAAAAAGAATTACAGATGGACAGTCAATTCATAAAGAAGTATGCAAATTCTTTAGCAATCAAAGGAACATGAAAAATAACAATGTGATTTATTTTTCCCACCTATCAAAATAGTAAAGGTTACACACACACACACACACACACACAAATTCATGCAATTCCTTCTCATTCTTTCTTTGTTATTATGAGGACCTCCTTGGGCCCCTCCTAAATGGGCACCATTAGTCTGAGCCATTCACTATGTAAACAGAGAAAAAACTGCAAATACTCAACTTTTAAGCTCAATCACATAGTCTAAGTGAAAACCTGTTACTTTCAATTTTTCCACTTCTGAGAAACTGAATGATTCAAAGGCTGAGAAAGAAAGGAAGGGGAGATAACAAGCAATCAAGAAAACCAGAGCAGGGAAAGCTGGGAGGGCTCCATGGGTTAAGCACTCGCTTTGAAGCCCCAGGGACCAAGGATTGAATCCCGGCTCCGGCCCATGCGGACCCACATGCTGAACTGGGGTGTGCCCCCAGTTCAGTTCTTGCCGGGGCCTATGTGGGAGGCTCCTGGCCCAGTTCCTGCTCTGTGCAGCCCTGTGCCCACCTGTGGAGTGAAACTATATGGAAAACTAATGTCAACTATGGAGACTGCTCTGGGCCCTCCCCCTTCTCTCTGTGTCTCTATCTCTCTGTTTCTCTCTGTAAAAATTCAATAAAATAAATTTTTTTAAAAAAAGAAAAGAAAAGAAAACCAGAACAGGGATGCTGAATTAGCTCAGCAGGTTGAGCACTTGCCTTGCAACCTCGAGGTCCAGGGATCAAATCCTGGTCCCAGCCCATGCAAACCCACATGCTGAACTGCGGAGCAACTGGTAACCACCGAAATGGCAGCGAAGGTTCTCATCTCCCATGGGGGAGGCCTCCACTTCAACTCCCACCCCTCTCGGCCCCACATCCACCTGTGTGGAATGAAAGCACGTCACAACTAACGATACACAGCTGTGGAGACTGCTGTATGCCCTCTCCCTTCTCTCTGTCTCTCTCTTTCCCCCTCTCTCTGTCTCTCTCAAAACAATAAAAATTAAATCTTAAAAAAAGAAAAGCAGAACAATGTTAATTGCACAAAGTACTTTCCAAGGAAGATATCTGCAATGCAATTGCACCACATTTTCAAGTTCAGGTGAAAGAGGCATGAATGTACCATTAGCATTACCCTCTCCTAGAAGAAAGAGCCAAAAGATACTTTACTTTACTACCATTTTCAGTACAAAGTTTTGTAAATCTGAAATATCATGAAAAAAGGAGCAATCAAACTATAGACAGTCTCATAAAGTTATTGTTCCTATACTGTAATGTTAAACTTTTAAAATTTGTATGCTAAAACCTTTAATAATACAATTATAATAAAATTAAATTTTGGATAACATTTTGGATTTATTATTGTGTTTCTGAAGTTAAGTTTATTTTGATGATATTCAGATTCAGCTTTAACTTTGGCCAAACATGACTTTAACACCTCAACATTGGGCATTTAGTCAAATTGTATTTCTAGTGCATCATATTTTAAGCAAATAATCAGATGTATGAACAAAGTTTATGCAAGCATATATGCATCACAACATTGTTTATAAGAACTAGAAAAAAATGGACCACTTAACTGTCTAAAACTCTGATATGGTGTGATGTCTAAGTTCCGGGAAGAGTTAACTCTCCCCTAGAATTTGTGTCCTAGAGACAGGAGGTTTATTAGGGATGTAGTAATTCCCCTTCATACCAAAGGACTAATTTACACCCAGCACATCCCTTAAGAATTAAGACAACAGGAACAACACAAAGCAGAGTTTGGAGAGGCAGAGGACTATTTTATAACCTACTCAGTAATTTGTCATATGGGGGTGTTCTTGGCCAACAGTAATAATTTGTGCATGAATTCTGAGCACAACTGTGATTCCTTTGCATTGACCTCCCTCCTGTAAACCAGAGACACTAGAAGTGAACTCCTCTCTCAGCTCTCTAGTTCTGATCTTCATGTTTGGCCAGTACATTTTACTTGAATGTTTTTCATTATTTCAAAATAATGAAAACTTCCTAAAAAAAAAACCCAACTCTGGTCAAACCCATGAAACAAGCACTTTCCCCCCCCACAGGAGGAACCAGTGGTAATTCAGTCAAACAGATGAGCCGAGTTACAATATCCACAGGATGTCCTACTCTTTTCTGGTATGTCCAATGCCCCAACAAAGAGAGAGACAGTGGACAACAGCCCAAACTTTGAAGCCAGAAATGTGAAATACTGAGTCTGGGTTTCAGACTTGCCATCTGCTGCTGTCTTCTGAGAGACACGGTACCAATGGCATGGAGGGAACTGTACAGAAACCCCAACGGCCCTGTGAGGTATGTAGTGAATCTGCGAACCTCAAACTGAGGAGCCTGATTCTCTCTCACAGACAGCTTCTTGGACATTGTGAGATGGGGGGAAACAAAATCAGCTACAACTGCCACTAATTCCAGGGGCATAGGTGTTCTTTGACTAAAAGTGGGGTGAAGGGACAGGGTCTCAGATAATGTGTCTGCTCCCAATTAGGTAACTGCTCACCTGTCCTTGATGGTTCCTTGAATGGTGTTTACCAAATAGATTCTAATGACTTGGATATCAGTCTTGGCTCTATTACTTATTAGCTATGCAAATGTAGCCAAGTTAGTTAATGTCTCAGAGCTTTTTTTTTTTTATCTATGAAGTAGAATTAAAAATAATTACACAAATATAACATGGAAATGAAGTGAGAAAAGGTAAGTTTGAGGGGACAGATTAACCCTTAAAGTATCATTAGAACTAGCAAGTCCCACCTTAGCAACTCTGCCCTCTTAGAGTGATCTCTCTGCCTAGTTCTTGTTTTTTTACACTTTTTTTTTTTTGGAACTGAACTGGGGGTCTCACCGCATTCGGGAAGTACATCCCAGTTCAGCATGTGGGTCCACCTGGGCCGGAGCCGGGATTCGATCCTCGGTCCTCGGGGCTTCAAAGCGAGCGCTTAACCCGCTGAGCCATCCCGGCTTTCCCTCTGCCTAGTTCTGACCATCTCAACAAGGCTTGTCACCACTCCCCACCCCACCCCTGCCCAAGGCCATTATGATCAATGTCTCATCTTTTCTCTCATTGTCTCCCTTCTTAAAGATCCAATTTAAAAAACTGAGTGGAGTGTTATAGATAGCTGATAGATAGATGATGATGATAGATGATAAACAGAAGATAGGTCAATAGATAGATAGATAGATAGATATCACTCTCATCCTTAGACTGGAAGAATTTGGTAACTCACAGAAATTACAACATTTATGACCTGATGTCACTAACCTTTGTGAAGTTATTCCTGATTTATACACTCAAAATAATACATTTTGAATCAAAACATTTAGTATGGTGTTTACCTCTTCTTTTTCAAGGCAATATAAACATCAATGTTTCAAGTTCTCTCAAATACAGGTTGCTTTTTTTTCTTCCACCTCCTTGTGGAGACTGATATCCAGCAAAGTTTTAGAGAGTATTATTAACAGATAATGTGTGTGCTCTTAGAAAATAACACAGTGATCAGTATGAACTGGAATGAGTTCACTAAAGATATTTTTTTTTTAAGGCCACTAAATTTAAGGCACTTCTGTTAACTTAAATTGTCTCAAATATTTGTGAGACATTTGACTATTATGTTTCTTATTATATCATTAGTAAAATAAAGTAATAATATCACATACCATTGGTTGAGTGACATATTACAGGCCCTATTGTACTATCAATAATAATAAGTTACCTTTAATCAAGTGCTTAACATGAATGAAGCATTGTTGTAAGTGCATCCCATAAATTAATTCATTTCATCTTTACACTACAACTCCATGAAGTAAATACAGTACAGTTATTAGCCCCAAGAAAACTAAGGTACAGAAAATGAACTAATTTGCTCAAGAGCAGAGAGTTCGTAAGAGGAGAGCTGACATACAAGTACAGGTAGACAAGCCCAAAGCTGCATTCTCAGCCACTGTATTTTAACTTCCAACATTATCTGTAATTCTCACCACAAAACCACACTGTTGGTAATTATTATTTCCATTTTACAGGAAACTGAGGACTGGAGTGTTATGGTAACTTCCCAAAACGCAGTATCTAGTAAGTCCCAGGGCTATGACTCAAAATAAAGTCTATTTGGCTTCAAACCATGTCCACTTTTCACTTTGCCCTTCTTTGTGCTACAGTCCATGGATCCTCAGCTGAAAGCATGGCCATATACATAGACTCAATTGAGAGAACTATTTCTACTGATGTGTCACATGATTTTATCCTTCATCCTGACCTTTTCTCATAAAATATGCCCATCAAGTGTGCAAATAGCACAATGTTTAAGGTGACCAACCGTCCTCCTTTAGGGAGGACAGTCCTTTTTTTGGAAGTTCTGTTCTCCCTAGAAAAGTGTCCTCCTAGATGTCCTACTTTTCAATATGTAATACTAGATGTCCTCCTTTTATTTTTATTTATTTATTTATTTTGGTTCTGCAATCAATTTTTTTTCTGGTTCTCGCCACCCAGAGTCAGCTGTCCTCCTTTTCATTGGAAAAAAGTTGGTCACCTTAACAATGTTGAAACAGGTAGCTAATATGGTAGATCACATTAGATAGACTGAAACAGCCAAAATGAAATTTAATGTGGATCTCTATATATTTTTACACATGGGTTTATAAAAATCATTTGCTAAATAGACCAAGGATCATAGATTTACACTGTTTTTTTGTGAAAATTATCTGGGTGTGTAATTTACTTGAACTAGCTCAAAGAAAAGAAGATATGCCTTTTGAAAAGATACAAGCGAGTCTCATAAATCTATCTGTGAAAAATACTGCTGAATTTTACTATAAAAAAAAATAAATTGGCTACTTTTTTCTGAACTTACTTTTCTCCAAATATATAGCCAGTTCTCCTCTTGGGAGACCATTTTCCACTGTAAGTTTGTTTGTTTCTACTCTACAATAACCTGAGTTTAAACATACCTGGTTTTCATTTGCCAAGGGGTGACAATGGTTCAAACCCCACAAGTTTTATAACTCTAGTGACAAATACTGTCTAACTACTATTTTTATGCCCCTCATCCAAATTAATAACCTCGTAGTATTTACTCAGATCTAATAAGTGATAGCCAGGGAAAGGAGGAAGTCACTTGGTACAAAAATGTGCTCTACATTCATCTATGAAGGTGCACATGCAGTGGATGAGATGGGACCTGTAAAGGAATCCCAAAGATGGAAAATGGCTACTGGCTCAAAATAATTCAACAACATGATAAAACCACTGAAACAGTCATAGATAACAACCATAGATGAGTGGAAACAAGAAGAATAAAGCATCATTTGAAACATGTTGGAAAAGATATTGGACAAACTGTAGCAAGTCCAGAAAAGAAAAATAAGACTAGAAAAAGTCTGAATAGTATCATGTGGTGAAACAGGGATGTTATATGAAGAAACCAGAGATATTTATAAGAGATGCCTTTTAAAAACTGAGACCAGAACCGTCCTTGGTTTTTTCAGAAAGACAAAGTGTGAAATGCACAGGCTGTCGCCGACACTGCTTGATCTTGCACGGTTGGCTGAAGCTTAGAATCATCGGGCATCTACTCCCCACTTTACCCCCACTCCCAGGATTCTTAGTTGAAATGATGTTACCTTCGATTCTAGATTTGTCTTGTTTTTTTTTCATTAGAGTATTTGACCTACACGAGTGGACACCTAATATATGGTGATGGAAGGAGAGCTGATTCTGGGTAGTGAGCACATAATGTGATGCATAGGTGATGAGAAGTGGACTTGTACGTCCGGAAACTATCTAATTGTTAACAATCAATGTCACCCCAATAAATTTAACAAAAAAATAAAATGAGTATTTGACCTGCATAACAAATGGCTATGTGTATATCTTGCCACTAGGTGGCAGTGTGGGCGTTTTAGTCGAAAGATCAAGGCAGGTTCACTCTGCCGGTCGCCCTATAAATAGTGCAAACGTGTGCATTTGTGCTGCCTCTGATGAGCTGGGAATCCCACTTGATTTCTCAAGTAAATGTAGAGACGTTATAATAGTAAAAGACTCCTTTGATCAACTAATATATATATGTCAAATCCTATAACAGAGACCTGCGTGCGCCTCAGCTGCAGTAATGATGAAGACCTGGCAAGTTTTCTTGACTATTCTGTGGCTTCAGTTAAGCTGTAAGTTGGGGAGTCTCTGGACATGGGAACAGGAAGACGAAAGGAATAGGCTTTCAAAATCCTGAGGAGGGGAGATAAGAGAATCTAAGTGGTTAATCGGGAGTGGGCTCTGGGAAATGTGTAAAGGAAAGAAATTTGTAGGACTGTTTCGATAATGGTAATATTCGGTGTTTGACTATGTCTTTGAGAACAGGGGTAAGTGGAGAAAATGGAGTGGAGCAGACTCCCCAGTACCTGAGTGCCCAGGAAGGAGAGTTCATCACAATCAACTGCAGTTACTCCATAGGAATGACCTCCTTATACTGGTTGCGACAGAATCCTGGAGGAGGCCTTGACCCCTTGTTTATACTGAGGTTAGAGATGAAGGAAAAAGGAAGAGTAAGTGCCACAATAAACACGAAGGAGAGTCACAGCTCCCTGCACATCACAGCCGCCCAGCCCGAAGACTCTGCCATCTACCTCTGTGCTGTGGAGACACAGTGCTTCCCATGCATTGGGAGCCTGTACCCAAACTCAAACACTCAAGTATCATTTCTTCTCATTCTTGTCTCCAAGACTTGTGTGTTTCTTTCCTTGGACAGATTGATGTAAGCCTTTTTTTTTAATATTAAATTCATTGGGGGTAACATTGGTTAGTAAAATTATATAGGTTTGAATTGTGCATTTATATAATGCATCATCTATATAATGCACTGTGTGCTTACCACCCAGAGTCAGTTCCCCTTTTATCACCATATACTGTAGACTCTTCATTAACCAGAACTCAAGCAACTGGCAAAATCTCAAGCAACCAGCAAATTTTCAAGCAACTGGCAAATTTTCACTGGTTGATTGAGATTTTGACATTGCTTGAGAGTTCCAGTTGCTTGAGTTCTGGTTAATGAGAGTCTACTTACATTTACCCAGCATCTACCAATCCCCTTGGGTGCCAGCTAACTGAGAGTCTACTGTATTTGACCCCCTTTCCTCCTCTACTACACCACTACCCCCTTATCCTCTGGTAACCACTAAACTGTTGTTTGTGTCTATGAGTTTTTGTTCGTTTGTCTTTTTCCTTTGTTGCATTCAGTTATCTATCCCACATGTGAGTGAAGTCAGAGGGTTCTTGATTTTTCTGTCTGACTTATTTCATTTAACATGGTAATCTCAAGACCCACCCATGTTGTCACAAATGGCAGTATTTCATACTTTCTTATGGCTGAGTAGTATTCCATTGTGTACATGTACCATCTCTTCTTTATGCAGTCATCTATCGAAGGACACTTGGGTTGTTTCTATGTCTTGGTCACCATAAATAATGCTGCAGTGAACATTAGGGTATGATGGCTGTCTGGAAAGTATCCAGCCATATAATATGAAAAATAGAGGCATTTATTGGCTGGATTTTTCCTGAAGAGCCCTCATATATTTACCAACTTGCCCAAATTAGTATACAAACCTAATGCAATCCTCATCATAATCCCAATGACAGTTTTTCAAGAAATAGAACCAAAAAATCATCATATTTGTGTGAAATCACAGAAGATCTTGAATAGCCAAAGCAATCTTACAAAAAAGAATAAGGGTAGAGGTATTACACTTCCTGACTTCCATTTATAATACAAAATGACAATGAGAACAGCATAATATTGGCAGAAAAAAAAGACACAGAGACCAGTGCAATAGAATTGAAAACCCAGAAATAAACCCACATATTGATGTCCCTAGACTCTCAGCAACACTCTCACGAACTGCTTCGATGTTTTGTGTTGAACGACTTGTTGAAGGACAGCCAGAGTGTTTAAGATCACTAATTGATCCAGTCTCCCTAAATTTTTAAATTAATCTCTTCACAGTTGATGAAGTTAAATCACTATTCTGACCATATTTTGTATGAAAATTGTGAACTGTAGCTGCCAAACCTTCATTATTTTTAAAATATTGCTCAACAATGAAAACACGCTAGTCTTTTGTATAGCACTCCATTTTTAATAACCCTGAACTGTCAGCTGTCACGCTCTTTTTTTTTTCATTGGCAACACTTTACCGCACAAATGACGCAAAATTCAAATCTTGCGTGAATTTTGGGACACCCATTATATAGAGAGAGGCAGGTGATTTTCAACTAAAAAGCCAAAAACATACAATGAAGAAAAGAAAGCCTCTTCAATAAGTGGTGCTGAGAAAATTGGAAAGCCACATGAAAAAGAATGAAACTAGACTGCAAATTGTCACCATATACCAAAATTAACTCAAAATGGATCAAATATGTACACATAAGACCCCAAACAATAAGTTGCACAGAAGAAAGCATCAGTAGAAACTTATGCACCTTCAGTTCAGGGAGAAATTTATTAATTTGACCTCCAAGTCAAGGGAAGTAAAAGCAAAAATAAGTGGAACTAAATCAGACTAAAAAGCTTCTGCACAGCAAAAGAAACCATCAACAAAGCAAAGAGGCAATCAACCAAATGGGAGAATATATTTGCAAACAATGCCTCTGATAAGGGGTTACTATCCAAAATATATAAAGAACTAGTACAACTCAACAACAAAAACAAACAATCCAATTAAAATATGAGCAAAGGGCCTGTACATTTTTTTTTAAGTTTTTAAAATTTAAGACTTTCTACCTCTAGGCCATCTAGCCTTTGATCACTAAAGCATTATCACCAATTATATTAACTAGAACAATACTATTAATACATTGTATATTAAAATATGAGGGCTATCTGGAAAAAAAATCTAGCCATTGTCAATATAATGAGAACAGTTACATGACTGTATACTTTCCAGACAGCCCTTGTATACATACTCTGGAGCTAAATTGCCAGGGTATAAAAATCCTGGTTCTGCCATTTATTAACTGGATGATCTTAGCCAAGTCCCTTAATGTCTCTGCGCCTCAGTTTTTCTCAACTGTAAAAATGAAAACTGGGGAAGCTGGGATAGCTCAGTGGGTTAAACGCTCACTTTGCAGCCCTGGGGACCGAGGATCAAATCCCAGCCCCAGCCCATGCCGAGCCATATGCTGAACTGGGGAGTGCCCCCAGTTTGGTTCTCACTGGGGTGAGACCCCGGCCCAGTTCCTGCCCTGTGCAGCCCCACTCCTACCTGTGGAATGAAACTATGTGGAAAAACCAATGACGTGCAACTATGGAGACTGCTCTGGGCCCTCCCCCTTCTCTCTGTCTCTGTATCTCTCTCTCTCTCTCTTTCTCTCTGTCAAAAACAATAAAAATATAGGGTTAGGGTTAGGGGTAGGGTTAGAAAAAAGAAAAAAAATAAATAAAAATAAATCTTTAAAAATGGAAACTGTTACTCATAGTACCCAACTCCTATTTTGGGAGATTTTAATATATGCAACATGCTTCAGACAATCTCAAGCACATAGTCTTTTATAAGTGGTAGTTATTATTAGTGTCAGGCTTAGATGCACCACTGATTTGTTAAGACTCACTGGTGGGTTAATACCTCATATCTTTGGAGAAATAAATGGAATATAAATAACAGACACCTCATAATAACTTTAGTTTCCAAATTCTTTCCTAATTTCCAGCTGTCCTTTTTTTTTTTTAATCTCATGAGGAAAAACATATGGTAGTTGCCTCTGAAAACCTGGTAGAAGGATGCCTCTGTGGTTTGGTTTGTGCTGTAGCAATGAAAGGATGAAAGACTGATAACAATGATCCTGGGGAAGCGCAGTGACTTCTTTGAAAACAGGTTCTAAGTTGCTTACACAGAGACCCCTAATGGAAACTAAGTTATCAAGCCCAGTGGTTCTAAATCACTGATTATTTACCTTTATATCACCAAGGATTGTTTACATTAGTATTCCCCACCCCACTGGAATTTTTTGTTTTATTTTGTTTTTGGTTTTGACAGAGAGAGAGAGAGATACAGAGACAGAGACAGAGACAGAGAGAAGGGGGAGGGCCCAGAACAGTCTCCATAGTTGCACATCATTGGTTTTTCCACATAGTTTCATTCCACAGGTGGGCGCGGGGTTGCACAGGGCAGGAACTGGGCTGGGGTCTCATCCCAGTGAGAACTGAACTGGGGGAACTCCCCAGTTCAGCATATGGGTCCACATGGGCCGGAGCCAGATTCGATCCTCGGTCCCCGGGGCTGCAAAGTGAGCGCCTAACCCACTGAGCCATCCAGGCTTCGCTGGAATTTTTAATACTGAAACATAAGTAGTAGTATTGTTATCATTGTCCACGTTACTTGACAAAATTAATTGTACATATTAACTTATAACTAAGTCCTTTTCTTGTAAAATCAAAATTTTTAATAAAAGTCCTACCTGCATATATCTAAAAAGTCAGTAATGTTGTAAAGGTCTGTTTCCCCCACACCCTCCCCCAAAACAGCAATACTGTGCTCTATTCCCACCTTCCAATCCAACTCCACATTAGTAATTTCTAAATTATATGATTATACCCTTGACTGACCAATACTAGACATTATCTATTTACTTTTTTTTATGGTAGCTCACCACGACACTCACCTTCCTAACATAATTATGTCACAATATGGAATTAAATCAATAGTCAATACATATATGACTATGACCATGTAAATATGTCACTGTCCAGGCAAAATGA
>PVKE010011621.1:29201-39980 GCA_004027555.1 Craseonycteris thonglongyai
ATTTTCCGGCGTATAAGACGACCGGGCGTATAAGACGACCCCCTAATTTTACAGTTAAAACATAGGTTTAGGCCTATATTCGCTGTATAAGACTACAGCCTCGGAAGTGGGGGGTAGTCTTATACAGCGAATATAGGCCTAAACCTATGTTTTAACTGTAAAATTAGGGGGTCATCTTATACGCCCGGTCGTCTTATACACTGGAAAATACGGTACTATGATTACAATTCCTTACTGGTACATTTTTAAATTAATAATTGCCTCATTTTTTAATTTGTTTTAATCAGTTTTCTATTTTTCTTGAGTTCTTCAATAGATTTTTTTAAATATTTGTTCATAGATGTTCCCAAATGCATCAAACACATCATGTAGAGTAGCATTTTTTTTATTTTTTATTTTTTTACTTCTTTCCCTGGCAAGTCCCTGTCCTTTGACTTCTGTTCTTTGCCTCATGTGAACTGATTGCTCTTTGTATCTGGTACACAAATGTTACTCTAGGACTTTTGAGCTTCACTCACTGTGTTGACTATATTGCATATTATATCTTCTATATCTTCATTTCTTGATTTATTTCTCCTGTTTGCTAAAACACATTCTCCGAGACCTCCATAATAAAGGGTGGTTGAGATCATTTTTCCTCACATTTGATTTATATTTTGACTGGCTATAAAATTTAGGTTAGAATTATCTCAGTATTTCCAGTATTAGGGAATAAAAACTACATTTATTAAGTTTTTTAATGAGAAGGATGGTGGATGACATTCACTTGCACCTCCTGGTGTGTCTTTCAGTATTTTAAAGACATCATTTCTCTATTTTCTAATATTCAGCGTTGCTGTTAAGAAGTACAATGCCATTTTGGGGAAGCTGGGATGGCGCAGCAGGTTAAGCACTCACTTTACAGCCCTGGGGACCACGAATTGAGTCCCAGCCCCAGCCCATGTAGACCCATATGCTGCACTGGGGTGTGCCCCAGTTTGGTGTTTAGCCCCTGGTTCGAAGGGGTATGCCTCCTATGTGGGAGGCCCCCAGCCCAGTTCCCATCCACCTGTGTGGAACAAAACCATGTCAACAACTGATGATGTACAACTATGGAGACTGCTCTGGGCCCTCCCCCTTCTCTCTCTCTCTCTCTCTCTCTCTCTCTCTCTCTCTCTCTCTTTCTCTGTCTCTGTCAAAAACAATAAAATAAAAATGTTTAAAACAAAAAGAAGTACAATGCCATTTTGAGTCATTCTCTTTTATGACCTTTTTAATCTCTATGAACAGATTTAGGACTGTGTCTTTTTCCCTGATATTCTAACATTTCAATTCAGTAAATAGGTGTGAGTGACTAGGTAGAAAGCACATCTAGGCTGCATGGATAAAATGTGCCTGAGACATGTTGGCGCTTATAACCTACCAGTTCCTACCGCTTGTCCCACAGTTATATTCACTTCGTAAGTGTCCACAGCCCTTGTCCCTGAGAGAATGCTGTCTAGAGAAGTAGACAGGCATAACTTGCTGTTCTGAGTCTAACACATGTGTGAGAAATTGACAAGAATAAAATATTTGCTCAGCAAAAAGAATTTCTTTATTAAAAATCCAAGAAAAGTGATACTGAACCATCTTTCCTGAATGGCAGTAAGAACATACATTTTTTTCCAAAGGTACTGAGTATATTAAGCATACTGTTTTATGTATTTGTTCATTTAATAAATATTTATTGAGGGTCTACTTCTCTAGACATTGCATACATAGCAGTGAACAAGAAAAACAGTCTCTCCATCCATAAAGCTTATAGCTTAGAGTTCAGAGAAAGTCATAAATATATAGGAATAAACAAATAAATCCAAAGGCTAAACAAACTATTTACCAGGTATGTCTTGAGGGCACAGCCATGAACAAAATAAACAAACAAACAAAAAATCTACCCACATGAAATTAATATTCTAGTGAGTAAACAAACAAGGTAAACCAGATATGATAAATGGTCAGAGGAAAATAAAAGAGGGTGATATGAAAGAGAATGGATTTTCATTGAGAAGTCAGGAAAACACTCAGAGATGATATTTGAGCTGAAACCCAAATGAAAAGAAAGAGCAAGTCCTGCTGAGATACGGGGATAAAGCATTCAGAATTAGGGAAAACAAATGCAAAGGCTTTAAACTGTGGAAAAGCCTGATACTTTCCAGGAACAGCAAGAAGATGAGCAGAGAACCAACACACAGTGAGTGAGACAGAAGTTGGTGCAAGATGATTCTTAGACATGTCATGTAGACTCACAAAAGCCATAATGAGTTGTATTGGAGATTTAGAATAAGTATTATGAGAAGCTACTGGAGGATTATCAATAGGCCATTGGCATGATTTGATTTACCTTTTTTTTTTTTTTACAACTGTACTTGGCTTCAGTATGGTAAGTAGATAAGGAAAGAGGAGAGAAGGCAAAAGGAAAAAAGAACAAGAACATTTAGTAGACTGCTGAAATACTGAAATAATTCACACAAAAATGACGTTCATTTGGAGTAGGATGAATGAAGTGGAGATGAAGAGAAGTATGAGATATATCTGTCAGTGAAAATAATAGGATTCACTCATGGACTAAATGAGGGAAAAGGAAAAGGAGCAGCTCCAAGAATGACTTCTTGATATGTGGCCTAATCAAGTGGCTTTACCTTGGTGTGAGTTCCCAACATAGGTAAAAGTAGACTAGCAACAGGTGTGAAGATAAATCAATATTTGTGGTTTAGCCAGGCTGAGTTCATGATACCCATTAGAAACCCAAGTAGGGAGGCTAGGATAGCTCAAGTGGTTGAGTGCTTGACTCACAGTAGCAAGGTCCGGGGTTCGATTCCCAGCCCTGGCCGTGCAACCCCATAAGCTGAACTGTGGCACAACTGGTAACCACAGGGATGGCTTGGCCCCACATCCACCTGTGTGGAATGAAATCATGTCACAACTAATGATGCACAACTATGGAGACTGATCTAGCTGTACCTCCCCCACCCCACCCCCCCACACCCCACACACACACACACACAAAACAATAAATTTATTTCTTTAAGAAAGAAAGAAAGAAAGAAAGAAAGAAAGAAAGAACGAACGAAAGAAAGAAAGAAATCCAAGTAAAGATATCATAGAGGAAGTTAGATAAGTGGGTTTGGAGCTTAATGGAGAGGTGAGAAATAGATATAAAACTTCAGGTGTCATTGACATCTAGATGGTATGCCAGGCCAAGGGGCATGGTAAAATAGATTTTTTTAGGGAGCAAATAGAGTTAGTGAAAAAATGAGAGCCTGGGTCAGACTCAAATGGGTACTCCAACATGAAAAGTGTGAGCAAGGAAGGAAAAAGGCAGTAGCAAAGGCAACAGAGAAGCCATAGCCATGAAGCAGTAGCCCTAAAGCAGGGGGAAACCAAAAGAGCCAAGGTTGGGGACTCTATAATAGAGAAGGTCCCTGTCTGCTGAGAGGTTGAGTAAGATGTAGAGGCGCCCATTGCATTTGTAGCAAGGAGGATCTAGTGCATTTGACAAGAACAGTTTCAGTGAGTGGCAGGAATGAAAAATGAATTAAAATTGGTTTAGAAGCTAATGGAATAGAAATAGAAGCAAGAAAAATTGTTCATTTGAGAAATTTTGTTGGGAAAGAAAGAGAAATGGATCAATAGCTGAGAAAGAAACAGAGGTAAGGGAACAATTTGTTACTTTGTTGGTTGATTTGTTTTTTATTAAGTACTCAACACAGTATGCTTTCAGAAGCAAGAACAATTTTAAGGTGCTACTTTATTATAGATAAAAACTGATATCTAACTTATAAAACTAAAGATATTCAGGGGTAAATCACTAAATAAATGCAAATGGTTCACTTGCAGAAAAGTTAGCTCTAGGGGACTGCCTAACATTCTTACCTATAATTTAAATGTGTTTTTCTATATCAGTCCTAAGGTTAGAGTAACTCAGGTCTAAGCTTAAAAAATTTTAGTTGGATTAGTGTATGTCCTGGTTACATACCTTATTAAAGTAGTACCCAAATCTTTTGTAGGGCAACAAATGTATGAGAAACTATACGGATGACTCTGGGAAGACTAATATTGTGTCAGCCAAAGTAAAGTTTTGAGGGGAAAGGAGAAATGTTTAAGCATAGTTCAGTAAATCTCATGAAGTTAGAAATTAAATTGTTATAGAAAAATAGAACTTTTCTGAATGGTACATCTGAGTAAATTGCAAAATGTTCACCCACTACATCTTTGGTCACCAGATCGGCCATATTCAATGTCTTTTCTGCTCCTAGAAAAGTGACAAATGACTTTCACATGTATTACATGCCCGTCTGGAGCTTATCAAGGCTCATGTGCTGGTTCTAAGACCAGGAAACTAAAACATCACAACTGAAAACCACTAACCTTGATACTTACTGGAAGAAATAGCTTGGGTTAGCATGGAATTGATGTAACCTTGATGAAATATGGCCTTTTGTTACTAGAGGCCCCAGAGGAACATGTATTCCCTGTTAAAGAACTCTGCTGACAGTATATTAGAATGAAGGCCGTGACTGGCAAACAGTGGTTTTAAATAGGCACATAAACAAACATTGAAAAACAGTAAACACGTAAGATAATTCATTTGGACACTTTTATATGCAGCATATATAGGATTTAAAATAACATTCCCAAGTTAAATGGAAAACATTATTATGTAAATGCTGCAACTAAGTCAAATGAAAGAGTAAGTATCAGCCTTGCAAATTGGTCTCTCTTAAGGGCACTCAAAGGCATAGGATTGCATGCTGTTCTCTAAAGAAATGTCCTCCGATCTATCAATCTTTTCTGTGTTTACAGCAAACCCATTGACCAGCATATGTTTTGGAATTTCTGAACGAGTGACTTTCAAAGCCTAACAAACATTCCTTCTCTACCTTCCTACACGCCTCATAAGGAGCTACTGTTGGCAATAAAAGCATCATAAATCTAACCCCCAAACTGCATCACTTCAAAAAGAGAGTGGACACCTCATTCCGCATGTTGTTATACACGTCTGTGTAGGTCTTCCTATTGGAAGTGACCGTGCCAGCAGGAGGTCATTAATCAGCAGATATGTCATCCCGCACAAGTATAGAACGGCTTAATAGAAAAATGGAGTGTTTTCTTATTCCCTGTGGCCACCTACTAAAAAGCGAGCTGCCTGTTGATCTCATCACACTGAGTTATGTTTTAGGGGAGGGCTGAAAAGACCCAGCCTGCATATATCCTTAAAGTTTTGAAATAATGGCTCCGTGAACAGATGTATGTTTTCTCTCAGAAGCTATTTGTGGAAATAAATTTTTATGAGCCCAAAACATCCTTGATTTGGCCCTGATTAAGTCAAGTTAAAACTAAATATCTTAGGGGTGGGAGAGAAAGAAGGGGGAGCTAAATATATGGTGATGGAGAGTTGACTCTGGAATGATGAGCACATAATGCAATATATAGGCAATGTAATGTAGGATTGTACACTTGGAAACAATGTAATTTTCTAACCAATGTCACCCTAATAAATTTAACAATAAAAAAAATAGAGAAAAAAACTAAATTATTTTTTAAAGAAATTTTAGGAAGTTATTGGCACAGGACTTGGAGACTGAAAAAATTCTGGGTTAACAATAAGTTTTTGTTTAGTGAAACAAATTAACAGTACAGAACAGAGATAAAAAGCACAGGTTAGGGGAAGCCAGGATGGCTCAGTGGGTTAAGCGCTCACTTTGCAGCCCCGGGGACTGAGGACTGAATCCCGGCCCCGGCCCGTGTGGACACATATACTGAACTGGGGAGCTCCCCCAGTTCAGTTCTTACCGGGGTGAAGACCCCGGCCTGGTTCCTGCCCTGCTCCCACCTGTGGAATGAAACTATGTGGAAAAACCAATGATGTGCAACTATGGAGATTGTTCTGGGCCCTCCCTCTTCTCTCTGTCTCTGTCTCTGTATCTCTCTTTGTCAAAAACAATAAAAATAAATCTTAAAAAAAAAACAACAGCACAGGTTCCAGGTGTTACCGCCCCGCTGGGGTCAGGGACCCAAATGAAGGTCCTTCTGTCTAGTGCTGTTTCCTCTACTTTGAACTAATAAAATGAGACTGAGTTAGGTAAAGCAGAGCAGAAACTTTATTCTTTGATCAAGAAATAGAGAAGGGCGAGCTGATTTTCTAACAGCACCTTCTCTCAGACTGGGGACTTCTGCATTTATAGACTGTGGCATGGAGGGATTAAATTCTTTTAGGAATGCATAGTTATTCTTCTCTTGCACTTAGCCCTTTTGCTCAAGGTTCTTTTTGTACACGATGCCCCATCACCATCTTGGTTTTTGCTCTCAGCACCTTGGTCTTTGTGATTGAGAATCCTTTTCACTTCCTGTAAGCACTCATAGCTCGTGACATAGTTCTGGTATTGAAAAACATTGGGGTTTTTTAGATGATAACCTGGTGGTGACACAGATGCAAACTGTCTACATTCAGAGCCTTCATATTTTAGCTCTGTGACCTTGAACAAAATACTCCACTTCTCTACATCTCAGTATTTTTTAAAAACTGGGATAGTAAATATAGGTACCTCATGGCAATGCCAGCACCGGCACATATGAGTTGTTCAATTAATGCTAGTTATTACTTGCATATAGGTAGATAAGAGAAGAGTTATGAATAGTTATGTGTCAGTGACTATCAGATGTCAGCTAAACCCTTGTTTTGTGTCTTATTATAATAATAATAAAGTTTTCTGTTTACCTCTGTGAATCAAAAAGAGCAAAGAATTCTCTCATAACATTAAAAATTCTATCCTAATGATTCCAAGAACTGTTTGTTACAGAAACCTTACTTGGGTGATGTTTGTTAGAGATCAGTGATTACTGTCATTGTAAACTGTGTTTACCATGGGAGGCTGTGCTGACTTACCCACCCTGTGATTAGCAAACAGTTTAATGTAGCATTGCTGAGTTCAGTCTAATTTATTCAATCAATATAAAAGAACTGTGCAGACGCGCCTACATTTTGGGAACATAGCTAAAGGCATTCGTCATTGCAAAAGTGAATTTGAAAAAAATAAGATGCTTCCAACAGATTTAGTTTAAATCTCAATACAATATCTTTATTGGAAATGACAGCAATATCTTTTATCTGACAACACTCAACTTACTTTCGGATTTATTCAGGGTTTTCTCAACTTCAAAAGCACTTGAAACCCCATAAAAGGGGGGGAAATATCTTTTTACACTTTCAGGAGTTACATAAAGGATACTTTTCAGAGTCTCTCACATTTATCATGACTTCAAGAAGTAACTCTTCACAATACTCTGAGAACATGATGATGACAAATAAAAATCAACACTCCTCCCTTCTCGTCGTTAACTGCGTGGAACAATGTAATGTGTCCTTTTATAAACTCTCTGACTCCACCAGGATGTGGAGGACTGAAGGATTAGGAGCTTCTAGGCCTGCAACTCTACGGTTGGTTTCCTGTAGCCTGAAATCCAAACCCTGTAGTGAGTAAAGAGGGAAGGAGAAGAAAGGAAGGACCGTGCTGAAGACCAGGTCTTTTTCCCCACTGTGAATAAAAGGCTAGTAGATGCCCAGCTGTGATCCTTCTTCCTTACACTCTTGACTTGGCTCTTCACTCCTCCCAGCCCTCATGGAACCCTTATAATAAGTGTCCAGCTTTGCCCACAGGAACTGAGTAAACCATCAGACACCCCACAAGCAGTTTCCAGGGAACACTGTGAGTGAAGACTTCTGGTCTCCCAGCAAGAACCTTGCCCTTCCTACAAGGCTTGGGAACTCAAAATGAGCACACACAAAAATGAGGACCATGACATAGGTTCAGGTCACAGGCCAGAAGCTGAGATCAAGGCTGATGTTCAAATAACTGAATTCCTGAATCTTATCCTACAACTGATCACACCCTCCACTTTTAATCTTGTGCCAGTCCTGAGTAAGGGATATTCTGTCCAAAGTCCCATCGATTGGTCGGTGAGTCCCAACCTTTTTAAACATGGGGACCTCCTTTTTAAAGCTAAAACTTTTGCACATAGTAATAAATTTTTTAATATCTGATTGAAAAAATATTAATATGAATATATTAATGCTTTTAAATAAAATATTTTACTAAAAACAATACATCTATGTAAGTTTTAATCTAGAAGACCAAATACATATAAAAAAAATTAGCACAGGGGGATGCCAGGATAGCTCAGTAGTTGAGTGCTTGGCTCACAGTCGCAAAGTCCTGGGTTAGATTTCTGGCCCCAGCTCGTGCAAACCCCATATGCTGAACTGCAGCACAACTTGTAACCACCAGTATGGCTCAGCAGTGAGGGTTCTCACCTCCCATGAGGGAGGCCCCTGATTCAGTTCCTGCCCGCATGGCCCCACATCCACCTGTGTGGAATGAAACCATGTCACAACTAATGATGTGCAACTGTGAAGACTGCTCTGGGCCCTTCTCTTTCTGTCTTCTCTCTCTTTCTCTCTTCCTCTCTCACATTCTCTCAAACAATAAAAAAATTTTTTTTTATTTAAAAAAATTTTTCACTGGGCTTGATACAGTGAAAGCACTCAATATTTTTGCTACAATTACTGCTATTGTTGATGTTTATTCAATCCATAAATAATGCCCAGTAGACTTGTGGGTCCTCAGAGTCCTTATAGTTACTCAACCACACATAAGCTACACTACTAGACTCTAAATTTTTGTTGGCAGAACTTTGATTCATATTTCATCATCACCACCAGCAGCACCTAGCAATATGTCAAGAGATGATTCTTAAAAATTAATTGAGTTGAATCTGCCTCCCTGAGATGTCATTAAAAGAAGTGTCTTTGTTCTGCTCCCTAGCATTTATAAACATCTCTATTGTTGTTGTTTTTTAAGTATGGTTTTCTGTTTTATAAAAACAAAAAAATAAGGAAGTTGATGCTAATGCTATTCATGAAAGGAAATAAAAGTTTTCTAGGAAAGGTCTAGGTATGACAGAGTTCTGCCAGAATTGTTCTCACTATGATTTGAGCATAATTTTACTTAGAAACCAGCATGTTATCTAAGAAGAACTCAGGATTTGCTTACCCGAAATAACAAACAAAATTGCCCTGATATCCTCTAAAATAATCTAAGTTCTTGTCCTTTTATAACAGACCTGGTTGGAGTCCCCCAAAATAATGAGCATAAATAAATAAATAAATAAATAAACTTAATACCTCAATAGAAAAGTGAAAAAATTTTATGAAAGAGCAATGCTTATAAGAATCAATAAAAATGACTAATACTCATTTGAAAGTAAATTGTACCTCACAAGTAACTAACAAAATATAAAATCAAGTAACAAATATTTAACATATTTGTATAACAAATTAATAGGGTTCAGGGGAAGAAAGTTCCTTTCTAGAATAATGAGAGTGTAGTAAAACACACTCTCATATACTGCTGATTAACATATAAACTAGTAAAATCTTTTTGGATGCTAATTTGGCAATATTCAGTAAAGCCCTAAGAAGATAAATACTAATAACTTGGATAGCCATCAGTAGTAGACTGGTGGATTAGATAATGGAATGTCTGTAAGTAGTAGTTTGCAAAAATGGGCACAACTGCATGTGCCTCCTGAACCCATTGCCTTGTGCAACTTTGTAGCTCTTCCATGGAGAGATGGACTCTATTTTCCCATCCTACAAATCTGGGCTGGCCTTATGATATGCTGTGGCTGATAGAATATGGCAGAAATGGGGAAGCCAGGATAGCTCAGAGGGTTAAGGGCTTGCTTTGCAGCCCTGGGGACAGAAGATCGAATCCCAGCCCATGTGGACCTATAAGTTGAACTGGGGTATGCTTCTCATGTGGGAGGCCCCCAGTTCAGTTCTCATCCCCATCCCTGGTTAGGCCCCTGGCTTGAGGGGGTGTGCCTCCCATGCAGGAGGCCCTCAGCCCAGTTTCCATCCTGTGCAGACCCCACTCACTTGTGTGGAACAAAACCGTGTTGAAAACTGATAACATACAACTATGGAGACTGCTCTGGGCCCTCCCTCTTCTGTCTGCCTCTCTCTGTCTCTGTCAGAAACAATAAAACAAATCTTAAAAAAAAAAGAATATGACAGAAATGACAGTGTGCAATTTCTGAGCCTACACCTCACGAGACCTTGCACTTTCCTGCCTGCTCTGTGGGACCTCTGTTTTTACCATGTGAATGAGCCCGGGCTGGCCTCTCAGAGGATGAGACCACATGGACCAGAACCAAGTCAGCCCAGACCCACCAAGGCCCTGGATTATGTGAGAGAGTCCAGTGAAGACCAGCAAAGTTGACAGTCAGTTGAGCACATTGGGTCTTAAAAGCATGATGAAATATAAGACTAGAAGAACCACCCAGCTGAGTCCCACTTACATTGCTGACCCAACAACAAGTAATCTAGAATAGCATTATTATTATGCAGCCATTAGAAAGGCTAGATTAGAACAGTGTGCATTGGCCTGGAAATATGTTTATGATATATCAAAGAAGTTGAAAAATATTGCTTACAATAAAATTCTATTTTCTACAAGAGCAAAACAAAATACCGTATTTTTCGCTCCATAAGACACAAGTTTCCTGCCTGGACCCGCTCTCCTTCCATGCAGTCCCTGCTTTCTGATCTGGCTGCAGGCTTCCCCACGGCATCATTAAGGTCCCCAATGTGCACTCTTCTTTGCAGTATTCACTCCATCAGACGCACACACTTTTCCCTCCACTTTTTTGGGGGGGAAAGTGCATCTTATGGAGCGAAAAATACGGTAAAACCTAGCCATA
>PVKE010011622.1:0-39881 GCA_004027555.1 Craseonycteris thonglongyai
GGACCATCTATCCATGCACAAAACACATGTGGGCTTTGGACAGGTGCTACTTGAATGGAAGCTTCATAATTTAAGCTTCTTAGAGGCAAAGCCCAAGAAGCCCTAGAAGATCATCACAGCAGGTGTTTTGGTGCCTCATCCAGAGAACTCTGTTACCCCTGATCTTAGGAACCCAGCATCCGACCAGTAGAATGACCGGTGTGAGGGACAAAATAGGTGGTCAATGGGCAACAAATGATAGTTTCTTTAGTTGAAGTGTTATAATGAATTTGAACATTACATTCTTGAAAACAGATTTTCTGTGCAACTCCTTGAACTTGGTAATCTCACTGAAGTAATATGATGTGGTTGTCATCAGCAACTTCAAAATGCATTTACCCCTTTTGCGATGAAATCAATGCTCAGAAAATCTTCTAAGTTAGCAGGCACTTTTCTGCATCTGACGGTCTCTGCAACTGGCCATTGTGTTTTGTTCATTGCAAATTGTAAGCTTCACCAATGCTGCTTTCATTTCTATAGACCTCTTGGCATAAAATAGACCTATTACATTTATCTGAAGTTTCATAGTAGCAGAGGAAAAGAGCATTTAGAATTTCTGGCTTCTGTTATTGCATTCTAGTTCTCTGGGGGTTTATATTTTCAAAGTACTTTTCCTTACTCTCAGTGTCAGATATCTTCTATTCGCTCCTTTAACTTTATCCTCCTCTCTGCATCTCCCTCTAGTCCTGGCAGGTTGGCTGAGAGGGGCCACGTTGTTGGGATCCCTAACCTCCAGCTTCCTATAAGTTCAACCACTAGACAACATTGGTGGACGCAAAGGAAGGGAGTGTTCACCAGGAACTGGCTGCAGCCCTCCAAGGACAGCTGGAGCTCCTGGGAATTTGTTCTCTCCATACACATCTTCTGTTTCTGGGTCCTAGTACCTACTCCCTCCCCTCAGACTTTTAGGTGGTCACACCTCAATCCCCCTTGGTCTCTACTCTTCTCACTTTTGCAAACAGCCTCTTTATTAAATCCCCATAAAACACTAATTGGATCATGTCATCTGTGTGACTCTGAGCCAATGTTCATAAGATCAACCACCATATTTGATGTTTACATCAAATTTATAAAATATTTGCCCCATTTTATAATAGAAGGTTTTGATAGATAAAAAAGGAAAATGATGTGCACAAGGTCACAAAGCTAGTCAGTGGTTGGAATTCAGCAATTTTGACTGTGATTACAGTGTTTCTTCCACAAACCTGCACTGCCCCCATTTACTCTAATTATTCAATCATGCTAAACCACATTATACTGAATAAACATTGAACTAGTTATCACCTTCTATTATATTTTCCAAGTAAAGATTAGGCATTGAAAGAGAGCCCTTTCAAATGAAAATCAATGATGCAAATATTTTATGGAAATGTGGATGTTAATCACAGTAATTTTTAAAATTGTGAATGTTTTATAATGGCGTAATTAACAACAATCATAGATCATCACAACATGAATTTTTGCAAATGTCTTTAATATTAAGAGTTCAGTATAGCAGTCATTCTCAAACATTGTAAGTCATGGAAAACAATTTGCCAATTAATTTGGTAGTTTATTTTGAATGAACAATTGACCCATCTTTAGAGAGAAAGGTTTCATACTGCCAATCCTTGTGTGAAAAATCGTTAAGGCTTGAACAGTAACATGTTCAAACATAATAAAATAAAATAAAATAAAATAAAAACAATCTTGTCTAGTTGTACCAAATGATCTGAAATAAACTAAAAAAAAATTATTTCATGTAATATCAGGTTTTTTGAGGTTTTATCATGTGATCACTTATCAAGGGTTGTTAAGAATTTTCCGGTGTTGTTCTTTCTATGAGCAGATGTTCTGTATACAGAACTAGATGGCATACTTTTACTAAGGTCAACTTTTCTATTATGATAGTGATACCTTGGCATCCTAGTTAAATGTCTAATAAGTAAATGCAGGGAGTACTTTCCTTTTTAAAAAAATATATTACAAATCCCTCTAATGTGTCAATGTTAAAATGCATATTAAATAAGTGAAGCATTTAGAAAGAGAACCTCCCACTCCTGACAGATTTTTATTTGCTATTCCACTCTATGACAACACTGAGTTGATATGTGATCTTCTGTGATTTACAAAGCCCTACATTCTACCTGTAATGGTTCTGTGGTGTTGAGATGCCTTGAAATGATTTAGTGCAATTTGTCACTTTTTGAAACTGTTCCAAAATAGTCTGCTGACATGTACTAAAGAGCTTCCAATGAAATCTGAAATGGTTCATTTGTTATGTCAACTGGAAACATTAAGTGAAATCTGAAAATCACTTTAAGATTTAGTGAAGTGATTTAAAATATCCTTTAATGGCAATTTGGTATATCAAAAAAAGCAATATCATCATGAAAAGCATAAGAAATTATTTTTATCACATCTTAAAGGTATTCATATCATGTTATGATTATAACTGCATTACTTCACCACTTGAGAAACCTATCACTTTAAAGATACTTTGAAAGTTTAACAAGGAATGTTTTAACAAATATTTGCAAGCAGAAGTAGATTATTGTGATTTTCATGATTTAATATCATTTAAAGTCATAGGCCTGATAGCTTAAATTCTAGATATGTTACAAACATACATAGTTTAAAGATATAGCTCATATTATGTTTTTTTCTTAAGAATCTAAGCATGTTTTGCTATGCAACATATCTATGTTGGCCACTGTGAATCACTTTTTAATTTAGTGAACACACAACTTAAGTAAACCAGATAATTTATGTGTCCTAGCAAAGATGAATAGAGGGCTCTTACAGCTCTTTTTGGGACCACTGTCTCTAGAAAAATGAGTATAGGACAGTAAGTGACAAGCTGTATACGGAGAAGTTCCTATGATTTTTATAATAATTTTCCTTGAATTTATTTAGGTATAGATATTGCATGGTCTTTAATTTAGAATATATAATAAGAATGCCTTTGGATTAGTCAACAATACTGGTTATCAAAATGCCTAAACTAAATATAAGTGTTATAAAGTATGAAGTAAACTCTAACCTCTCCTCCCAAATTTGAAAAAAATCTGCTGGGCCAATAATAGTAGGAATCCAACTTTTTAGAGTAGATCTTAGGAGGAAATGAAGAGAGATATGTCTTCATGCCTAAGCTAAGCCATGAGGAGTTAGTTTTTTGGCTTAATGTAGAAGCAGGGAGTGAGCTCAATATAACAGAACTGAATCCTAGTCAACAAATGGGGCTGTGGACATATGCTTCTTTCTTGTTCAAGTTCACACAATGCTCTGGTACCTGTGCTTTCTCTCAGGGAACAGGTACTTGACAATAGAGCCCAGCAAAAATAAAATCATATCTAAAGAACTGCAATGATCATAGTCATCCATCACCAACCAATACAACTCAAGGAAGATCACAATTATGTCAAACTATAAGTGTTGCTTAAAGATGGTTTTAATAAGCTATTTCCACCAGCCATAATTCCTCATGCTGAACAGAAGTGATTCAGAACACCATGCATGTTGGATTCTATGGTGAGAGATTGTTTATTCTGTGGTAGCTGCATTAGATCACTGCTGTGCAGGGCCAAACGCAAATTTGTTACATTTCCTTTTATTTAGTTCAATTTCACGTATATATTTCGGTCGTTGTAAGTCAGTGTTTCTCAAAATGTGTGATGTATGGGCCAGCTGCATGAGAATTACCTGGGGTCTTATTTTAAATGCAATATTTAAGACCCTAAAGCTCTTGATTTAGACTCTCTAGGGTGAGGCTCAGGAGCCTGCATTTTTAAGTAGAAGCCCAGGTGATGCTCATGCACACTGAAATTTGAGCACCAGTATAATAAGACATTTTTCTTTGATTAGGGCTTATAGTCACTACAAATAGATCCTCACAACTAATTTATTTTAGAGCTCAAAGGGACCTTGGAGAGCACTTCATTCAACATCCACATGATTAAATGAAGATGTGTTTGAAATTCCAAAAATATTCAATTATTTCAATGAGAACCCAGCCTTACAAACTATTTCCAACATAGGAAAAGTAATAACTATCATTTATAAGAGAATGGAAACATGTTTGGTGAATAATGTGACATTTTTACTAATAAAATTTAGAAAGTGTGATTTATAAACTAGTGGATTATTCTACTACTGTGGTCCTTAACTCCAGGCAGTTTTTAAAACACTAACAACTAAACATGCATGTGGAATGGCTATCAAAATAATTTTGTTATACAAAAATATTATGACTTAGAAAGTTTTAAAATGTTTTTTGAGAAATGCTGGGATAGCTCAACAGATTGAGCACTTGTCTTGTAACTGCAAGATCTGGGGATTGAATCCTGGCCCTAGCCAATGCAAACCCACATGCTAAACTGAGGCACAACTGGTAACAGCTAGGATGGCAGCGAAGGTTCTTGCCTCCCATGGGGGAAGCCTCCAGTTTGGCTCCACCCCATTCAGCCCCACATTCACTTGTGTGGAATGAAACTGAAATTCTTAAACTCAATGTATGTATTTGTAGGTGTACATTTAGCTACTGTCAAACTAAAATAGTAAGTTAGTACATTATGAGTATAAGATTAGATTTTTTTAAAGTGCTTTTCATATTTATTTTGATACTTTTCAAAAATTACAGTTAACATACAATATAATTTTAATTTCAGGTATATAACATAGTGATTCAACACTTACGCACCTTACAAAGTGAACACCACACTAACTCTGGTAACTATTTGTCACTGTACATAGTTATAATATTATTGACTATATTCCCTATGCTGTACTTTACATTCCCATGACATATATTTTTTAAATTATTAGTTTCAGGTATACAGAACAACATAGTGATTAGACATTTATATGCCTCACAAAATGATAACCTCAATAGTCTATTACCCATCTGACACTGTATATAATTATTAATATTACAAAATGATTAACTATATTCACTATGGTATACTTTATATCCTGTATTACTTTTAATAAATTATAGTTGACATTTAATATTATTTTATTAGTTTCAGGTGTACAGCACGTACTTTGTACTTCCTAATCTTTTTACTTCTCTTTCAGAGCCCCCAATCTTTCTCCTATCCAGTAACTATCAGTTTGTTCTCTGTATTTATGAGTCTATTTCTGTTTTGTTTGTTTATTTATTTTATTCTCTAGATTCCACATATGAGTGAGATTATATGGTATTTGTCTTTTTAGTTTGGCTTATTTCACTTAGCATAATACCCTTTAGGTCCATCTATAATATTGTAAATGAGATTTCATTCTTTTTACAGCAGAGTAATATTCCATCGCATGTATGTACCACAATTTCTTTATCTAATCATCTATTGATGGGGATTTCAGTTGTTTTCATATCTTGGCTATTGTAAATAGTGCTGCAGTAAACACAGAAATGCATATAACTTTTTGAATTAGTGTTTGGATTTCTTTGGATCGATACCCAGAAGTGGAATTGCTTCGTGGTCATAAAGTAGTTGTGTTTTTAATTTTTTGAGAACCTCCATAATGTTTTCCATAGTGGCTGCACAAATTTTCAATGCTACAAATAGGGCCTAAGGGTTCTCTTTTTTTTTCACAACATCACCAACATTTGTTTGTTGATTTATTGATGATGGCCATTCTGATAGGTGTGAAGTGACATCTCATTATAGTTTTTAGTTGCATTTCTTGATGATTAGTGATGTTGACCATCTTTTCATATGCATGTTGGCCTAATCAAAAAGAAACAGACAGTCTGAACTGACAGATTACAGTTAATGAAATTGAACCAGTAATCAACAAACTTTCAACAAACAAAAGTCCTGTACCAGACAGCTTCAAAGGTTAATTTTACCAACCATTCGAAAAAGAATTAACACCTTTTCTCCTTAAAGCATTCCAAAAAATTCAAGAGAAGTAAAGGCTCCCAAGCTAATTTTACAAGGTCACAATTACCCTGGCTCCAAAACCAGAAAGAGACATTAAAAACAAACAGACAAACAAAGAAACAAACAAACAAACATAGGTTGATATTCCTGATGAACATAGATATAAATATCTTCAACAAAATAGTAGGAAATTGAATTCAGCAATACATTAAAATATCAGACACCATGACCAAGTGGGATTTATTGCTGGGATGTAAATTTAGTTCAATATTCACAAATCAACTAACATGTTATACTTCATAAATAAGATAAAAAATAAAAATCATATAGTCATATCAACAGGTGCAGAAAGAGTGATAAAATTCAGGATCCATTAATGATAAAAACTCTCAGCAAAGTGGAAATAGAGGAACCATATCTGATCCTAATAAAAGTTATTTTTTTTGACAAATCCAACGCTAACATCATACTCAATGGGAAAAGCTAAAAATCATTCTCCTTAAGATCGTGAACAAGACAAGATAGCCACTTTCACCACTTTTATTCAAGACAGTACTGGAAGTCCTAGCTACAGCAATCAGACAAGAAAAATCAATAAAATGCATCCAAATGGAAAAGAAAGTAAAACTGTCTTTATTTGCATAGAACATGATATTTTGTAGACAGAACTCCAAATATTCCACAAAAAAAATCCAAACCATTAGAAATGTTAAATGAATTTAGTGAAGTAGCAGGACACAAAATTAATACTCAGAAATCAGTTGCATTTTTATATACCAATAATAAACTATCAGAAAGAAAAGTTAAGAGAACAATCCCACTTAAAACTGTATATAAAAAAAAAAGTGCCTACAAATAAAATTAACCAAGGATTTAAAAGATCTGTACTCAGAAAATTCTAAGAAATTTAAAAGAGAAATTAAAGATACAGATAAATGGAAACATATACCATGCTCATGGATAGAAAGAATATATTCAAAATGTCCATATAACCCAAAGTAATACTATATAGATTCAGTGTGATCCCTATGTAATTACCAATGGCATCTTCACAGAACTAGGTCAAATAACTCTTTCTCTCTCTCTCTATACACACACACACACACACACACACACACACACACATACATGTGGACATATACATATCCACAGCAATCTTGAAAAAAAGAACAAAGGTGGAAGTATCATGCTACCTGGTATCAAATTATACTATAAGGCCATAGTAATCAAAACAACATGGTACTGGCTGCAATTGGCATAAAGACAGACACATAGATCAATGAAACAGAATAGAGTGCTCAGAAACATACCCATGCCTATATTGTTATTTAATCTATAACAAAGAAAACAAGAATATTCCTTGGGATAAAGACAGTTTATTAAATAATTGACTCTGGGAACACAGTACAGATATATAAAACTGTACCACTTTCTTATTTCAGATACAAGAATAAACTCAAAGTGGATTAAAGACTTAAATGTAAGCCCTGAAACCATAAAACTCCTATAAGAAAATGTAGAAAGTAAACTCTCAGACATCACTCATAGTAGTATTTCTATTGATACATCTCTGCAGGCAAGGGAAACAAAAGAGAAAAAAGAAGGGACTCCAACAAAATAAAAAGATTTGCACAGCAAAAGAAACCATTAACAAAATGAAGGGGAAGCTAGATGGCTCAGTGGGTTAAGTGCTCATTTTGCAGCCACAGGGACCAAGGATCAAATCCTGGAGCTGGCCCATATGGACCCATATGCTGAACTAGGGTGCGCTTCCCTTGGGGGAGGCCCCCAGTTCAGTTCTCCCCCTCCCCACCCAGTTTGGCTCCTGGCTTGAGGGGGCACCTCTCTCACGTGGGAGGCCCCCAGTTCCCGCCCTGCACAGCCCTTGCCCACCTGTGTGGAACAAAACCCTTTTGTAAACTAATGATGTCCAACTATGGAGACTGCTCTGGGCCCTCCTCCTTCTCTCTGTCTCTGTCTCTCTCTGTCAAAAACAAACAAACAAACAAACAAACAAAATGAATAGACAACCTACTAAATGGGAGAAGATATTGCCAATAATACATCTAAGGGTTAATATCCCCAAATTAAAAATAAACTCATATAACTCAACCCCCCAAGAAGAAAACAACAACAATAAATCCAATTAAAAAATGGACAAGACCTCAATAGACATTTCTCTAAAGAGGACATACAGATGGCCAATAGAGATTAGAGTTTCTTAAAAGGACTGATCCTTATTTTCTGTTATTTGATTCTATAAATTTCAAAACTAGTTTCCCCATCTAAGAAGTACTTTCAGATTCTATTATTTATGGGTATCTGGGCAACTTTGATAATGATAAATGATCCAATCTGTCAATTGGCAAATTTATTCTTGGAAGTAATTATAGTGACTCTGGAAATTCCAACTCATTCCTTTTGTAGCAGAAATTAGCCTCCTGTAGGCTATCATATTGTCATCAATTTCTTTTTAGTATAAGGCCTTTATTTGCCACTTGTCATGAATTTTGATACTGGATGTTCTTTCTACTCACTCTCTCCTTGTTAGACTGATATTAGAAAAACACAACCTGAAGATAAAATTCAGCCCTGGCCAGATTTTGCACTGTACACAGACCAAGAACATTGTTTTTTATATGGTTAAAAAAAATTTACAAAATATTTTGTTTTGTCATTAAAAATTATATAAAATTTAAATTTTAGTGCTTATAAATGAAATTCTTATTGAAACATCGTCAGGTTCATTTGTTGACCTACTGTCTGTGGCTGCTTTCAGGCTATAACCACAGAGCTGTGGAGCTGCTTGCTTAGAGACCATATATCCCACAACATCTAAAATACTCTCTGGTTCTTTACAGAAAAAGTTTGAAGACTCCCCTTCTAGAGTAAAGGTTTGCAAAATGTATGCCTTGGACCAGCAACATCAGTAGCACAAGGAAGTTGGTTAGAAATTCAGGGCCTGTCCCAGACATGCTGACACAGAAATTGTGAAGTGGAGGTGGGTATGGGAGTATAACTCAATCTGTGTAGTAAGTTTTCTCCCTGATTCGAACACGTGTTACAGTTTGAGAACTACTAGGACATGGGGTTGGGCAGGCTTGTCTTAAAAGTGATATAAGAAAACATTATTTGAAAATATAAATTAATATTCATATGTAAGGATTATGATTTATTTAGCTTTTATATTGCACTTGTAAGGAAAGCACACAAGCATAAAATGAAAATGATGAGCCACTGGTGAACACTCTTTGCTCCCAGAGAAATAGTTATTGGAAGAGGAAGGAAAAAAAATGCATGCCTTGCTTGAGGGGTTACTTTAATTTTAACAGGCTTTATAAAATTACCTCTGAGTGGCTTTGATAAATCAGGAAAATGAGATGGCAATCTTTCTAGAAGCTGAATCTCAGTGGTACTTAAAAGGGCTTACCATTTGGTTTATAAAGAAGAAAATACAATATGTTTCAATTACTTGCATATGAAGTTAAAGAACTCAACCTGAAATTATATGTGGAAATCAAATTGATTTCAACAGAAGGGAGAGGAAAAAATACAGCTCCTTTTTGTAGAAGAACCCGGTCCTGACGTCCTGTTGTTTGATGCATACGTGCCATGAACACCAAGTGCTCACGCCCATATGGCTGACATTTTGGCATCCACTATTGAAAAAGATACTGCTTAGTCCCAATCCGAACTGAAACTGTGAGGACAAATGAGGAGGAAAGGAAGCATAAAAAATAATCATTAAAAATAAAACACAATAAAATAATCCAGTCTGATAAGATTATTGCTTTGAAAAGCCTGCTACAAAAACCCCTTGAATGGCTCTTAACATTCCACTCTAGTGAAATGAATACCTTCAGGTCTCTTTCTATCCTCATTCAGTGGTATTTACTTCTGGATATTAATGAATATTTGATGTCGTTCTATTTACTAGTACAATAAAATCTGAGGTGATAAAAATAAGAAAATGATATGGTTACTAAAGCCAGAACAAAATTTTGTAGTTAAAAATGGACATTGTAGGGGAAGCTGAAATGACTCAGTGGGTTGAGCTCAGCTTGTAGGCCCCCTGGAGTCCAAGGATTAAATCCTGGCCCCAGCCCTCATGGACCCATATGCTGAACTGGGGTGTGCTTCCCATGTGGGAGGCCCCCAACTCACAGGGGCGTGCTTCTCATGCAGGAGGTCCCCAACCCCGTTCCTGCCCCACACCCACCTGTATGGAACTAAACTATGCTGAAAACTAATGGTGGACAACTATGGAGACTGCTCTAGGCCTTCTCCCTTTTCTCTCTCTCTCTGTCAAAACAATAGAATAAATCTTTTTGCAAAATGGAGATTGTAATTGAGGGGTATAGTCTCAGTAGGTTAGCTTATACTGCTTATGGAGAATCCAATAAGCAAATTAGACAACACATTTAGTTTTCTATTGGGCATCGTAAACTTATGGAAGAGCTTCATTTTCAGTCATAGAAGGATGTCTCAGCTGAAGGAGTGAAATGCTAAGTGTTTCCAGTCTGTTTAGGTTAGAGTCCCAGCATTGCCTGTTACTATTGGGTAACCTTTGGTGAGGCAAAATATCAACCCCATCTTCATTTTCTATCAAAGGATGATAACATTATCTACCTCAGAGTTACTGTGAGGCTGAGATGTGATATCCATATAAAGCCCTGACCCCTGTTTGACACACAACAAACACTCCAAAGTGTTAACAATCGGCATTGTCATTGGTAATTGCTGATTACATATTTGCAAGGCAGTGGTGGTGATAAGAGAGGAGAACTATGCTGTTGAAGATCATTTAGTTTGCCAACAAACTCAGGCGTTCTCATAAATCAGGTGAGATTGTTCACAAAAATTCCTTTCTGGATCAGCTCTGAAACAATTTAGTGGCTCTCTTCGGTAAAAGTTGTTTTGGTGACTTGTGCCTGGTGACTGCAGAGAAAGCTCATAGCTATACCTGCTCATCAGTACATCAGATACTGAAGTCCCCAAGGTCTAAAAAAAAAAAAAAAAAATCCAGGCTCTATTGTGATTGAAGTGGGTGATAACAACTTTCACTTGCATGCTGGAATGAGAAGAAAAGTTTTTTCTTTTCGATTCTGTGCTCAAATTTACAAAAGAAAACATAGTCAATTATACCATGACCTGTAAATCCCAAATCTGTTTCCACCTTGGGCTGAGAGACATCTGGGTGCTGTCTCTGCCCTGCTGTGCTGCTCAGCCCTAAGAGCATGCACTGAGGCAGTTCTCTGATGGGATATTTCTGTCTGAAAGTCTGAGGACAGAAGGCTTAGTATAAAGAGTCAACACTGGAAAACTTCATACACAAGTAACCCCTCCCAGGCCCCCAGAAACCTTTCCTTTCAGGCTCCTGACCAGCTCCCAACAAGTAAGTGCTAGCTTGAAGACTCATTTTATAAACACAAGTGATAACACCTTGTTTTGGAACAAATATTGCTGCCCATTACCAGAGCAATTGCCACTGGATCTCCATTTCCTAAGTCTATTCAACTGACAGAACCAGATGATCACATTGTGTTTGGCAGACGTAAAAGGAAATAAACACTGATGGACACAGTCAATAGTTTAGTGGTTACCCGAGGGTAGGAAGGGGGAATGGGAAAAGAGGGAGGGGGTATCAAATACATGGTGATGGAAAGAGAACTGACTCTGGATGGTGAGCATATTAATGCAATACACAGATGATAGAATGTAGAATTGTATACCTAGAAACCTATGTAATTTTTACCAACCAAATGTCACCCCAATAAATTTACCAATTAATAAAAAAAAAATAGCTTTCTATTATGTCTAACCCTAAGAAGTTATGATGACCATGATATGTCCTGTCATGTGCTTCTCACTGTCAGAGGTTACAGTTAGTGTTCCTGGGAATATGTGTGAGAAATCGCAGCAGGATCAATTGGCATTTTCCTAGAGTCTCAACATACATGCAACAAATATTTACTTTGTGCTAGGCTAGGTTTGGGGCACACAGCGGTAAATGAGATAAGCTAGTCTCTCATGTCAAGGAGCTTAATCATTGAATTAAAATATATCTTTCATATTAAAACACTGGAAAATATGCTATGGCATAGGATGGACAGTATGAATGTGTTTCCTAAAAAAACCCAAAAACCAAGTCTAATTAAACTCTCCCTTTCCATGTCCTTCTACTTTAGTAAAAAATAAAACTGAAAGGCAGAAATTTACTGGGTTTTAAGTATCTGTTAATACATTTTGAAAACAAGGTTTTGTGTAATTACATTTTAAACGTTATCACCAGCCTAATGCTTTACATCTGTGCACCACTATCATTAAATATTTCCTCCCAAATCAAAGGCAGTGACCTTCTTTTAGGTACAGCAATGGCTCTAGTCTCCATTCCCATCGCCCTCTTAAAACATTTTCATTCTCTTTCTTTCCTGATCTTTCCTGGGATCTAAATGAATTCCAGTCCTCCAGAGTCATGATTGTTGTGGAGATTCGAGGGCTTTGGTTTGAGCATCTCTTATATGGTAGCATGTCTGCCCTCTCATCCTTCCTCACACCTGAATTTAGCAGCTCAAAAGCAGATGATAATTCATACCCACTAGCCTCCAGGTTTCCTAGACCCCAGGACCTCTCCCAGCAGAGGTGTTGAAGCCCAAGTTCCTGGGTAGCAGTGGTCTCCTGATGTACTTACTGCCAAGAACTGCAGGCAGGCATCTGGGGATGGGAACAGAACATCTCACCAATCAGTTGGACTTGAACTTTATTCTGAAGAACTTGAGACACAAGGGTTGAAATACTGTGCTTTCTTTAAATGCGATAGCCTTCCAAAATTTGAGATTGGAAGATCAACTCTCAAAATGTCTGAAAAATATTCTCTATTTTTCCTTTCCTTTGAGGAAACAATTTCAGAAGATTAATTTTTGAGGCTATTAGAGAATGTATTTTAATGTAAAATGCTTTGGTTGTTGACGAGACAGGGTTTGTTCTTTTCAGTTCATCAGCAAGATGGCACTTTGATAAATCACAGATTGCTCAGTGCCTGAAGAGGCACGTTGTGACAGTTTTCATCACAATGTGTTATAAGGAGGCAAATGAAGCGGTTCTCTGATCACACCAGGGCTGGTTCAGTGATGGGGCCCATCGTGTCGATGAGAGCCAGGAGGGACTGGCACTTAGTCACAACATTTTCCTATTCACCTGTGAGAGTAACTTTTTCATCAATCACGTAAGGACTGAGTTTGATTTGGATCTTGCTGCTTATAAATTGTTGGATAAATAGGAGGTAACCCAGCCAACCAGAAGACCCCTATAAAAGAAAATGTACTGTAGAATTTTTTTTTTTCCTGCCCCAGTGATTCAGGCTGAGTCCTTCTGTGTGATATTAATAGCACTGGGTATGAATGAAGAGCTGGTCACTGAGTCCCTCTTGCTCATTTGCATGTACCAGTTAATACTACTTAGCTCCATGCCTAATCCTTTCACTGGGCTTTTTGGAAAACCAGGGCCATGTCTTTGTCCGTGGGTATCTGATTTGAATGCACATGTAAAGACATCACCTCTGACTCTCTTTTAATGCCTTCTCTCTCTCTTTTTTCAAATCATTTTGATAAAATGTTTATCTTCATTTTTAAGAGGCATAACCCAATATTCTGGCCTATATATCTGTGTAAAATATTCTCCCATTTCATCACTGAAATTAAATACTGAGCCTTCTCTTTCCTGGATTAGCCTTTAATTCTTATGGGGAATTACGATTTTCAGATTGTAACTAGTTCAGACACATGTTGGGATTCGAATGGGAGTGGGGGTGATTAATACTAAAGGCAAATATCTGAAGGTATAATTCAGGAAAAAGTGAAAAGGGAGTTATCAACCAACTTTATCACTGGGTGAGGAAATACATAGTGTCAAAGGAATGGTGCCACTGTCATTTCCACCTTTCAAACAGCTCTGTTGCACTATGGAGACTAGTCCAAGAGGCTGATCTCATTGGTTTGGCCCGGTTTCTTTGGGGTCTTGGGCAAACGGGCCAACACTTATTTTCAAGGCTGATCTCATATTTTCTGGCTATGGAGTAGACTTTGCACTTCAGTTGATGAGGGCAAATGAGAAATGAACCAGATAAATTGCTTGATTAGAATCTTCACGAACCAGAACTGATGAGAGGGGCACACATTTACTTGTGAATTAAGAACCAAATACATCTTTCTGGAGCTTGATGTTGACATACATATTTACATTCTCCCCACTGTGTGCCATTCATTGATTATAAACCCCGGGTTGTTGCACATCACAGAATTTTTGCACCACCACATGGTGTTTGAATATTGACCACGCTTCTCTTGCAAGTCTCATGTTAGTCTGGAAATGGCGTTCTGGCTAAGGGGACACTGACCCTCCCCTTTTTGCTTTTACAAAATGTTAAGGAAACCAAACCTATAATTCAGCCACCTTTGAAGTCAGCTTGATTGTTATATCTTCAATCGTATAAATTTCTATTACTACAGTTAACAAACAAATGCAAACTCTTTTTAGTTGGTAAATGGAATGAGCAAAACCAGACTTTACTTTTTTTTTTATAAAGAGGAAGTTATATTCATCCAGAATGGAATTTGCTTATATTCTTGGCATTATATACATGTATAGTTCTGGTTACAACTTTTCTTTCTGACTTGAAGACGACCATTGTCTTACTGTGTTCTTAAATGGTTAGAGACAGAGAGGGAGCAGAAGGGAAGGAAGGAGAGAGAGAGAGAGAGAGAGAGAGAGAAAGAGAAAGAGAGAGCGAGAGCGAGCAAGCATTCTCTCAGGTAGCTCTCCTGGTAAAAACAATAATACTATTAGATCAAAGTTCTACCTTATGACCTCATTTAACTTTACCTCTATAACGGGCCTATATCCAAATGCAGCCACATTAGGGGTTGGGGCCTCAATATATGAATATTGGGGAAACATTTTCATTCAATCCATACTAGTTACACAGTATTATTATATGAATAGCATAAACTTATATTCATACATTACTCAAGATTGTCCCAGCTCTTTCATCAATTTGCTCCTAAAACAACACCAAGTAAACCAGAAAAAGAAAAGAAGAATATATTCTGGTGTGGGCATTTAAAAACTACAAAATCACTCTTGTCTATGTGGCCATTTTTATATTTATATCACTCTCTATATTTGATACCAACATAAACATTTCTTGCCAGTAGGAAATATTTTGGATTAGGTCAAATGATAAAATTCATTATATTTGGGGGCATGTAATTGTTTTACTCTTGAAAAAACAAATCTCTCTTTTTTTTGTTTTGTTTTGTTTTGTCTTTTGTGCTCATACATGTATGCATAGATTTCTTTTATTTTTTAAGTCTTCCTATTGAGCATAGTCTTGTGAGTATAGAAATGCAGTAGGGTAATATTCAAAATAAAATAATGAGATCAAGAAACAGAAAATTCTATTATATAGTCTAAGATGATTATTGCCTTACTATACATACCTACTCAAAGATACATCAACAGGTTTTTTTTCTCTTTTGGTTTTAGGGGTGGGCAATGTGTGTTGCTCCTTTTATTTTTTAAATGTTAACATCTACTAACTAGAGTGCTCTTTTTAAAAATGAAAATTCTGTGTTCCCATTACAGATTGTCTTCTTTGCACAGGAATTGGATCTCAGTATGATGGAGCACATTGTGCAAACACGCCACCCAAACAAGAACAGCAATCCCAGATCACAATGGTTAGGGAGGCACTTACATTTGTTGAGGGAGGAGCAGGTAAAAGCCAAAGAAGGTACATTGGAAGTTAACACTCTCAGACATAACTCTGTGGCCTATCAAGGCGGCACACATTGGGGGATGCCAGGGTAGCTCAACAGGTTGAGTACTTGCCTTACAAGTGCAAAGTCCAGGCATTGAATCCTGGCCCAGGTTGTGCAAACTCATGCTGACCTGTGGTGCAACTGGTAACCACTGTGAGGGGGGTGAAGGTTCTCATGTCCTATGTGGGAGGCCCTTGGTTTGGTTTCTGCACCCTATGGCCCCACATCCACCTGTTTAGAATGAAACTATGTCACAACTAATAATGTACAACTATGGAGACTGCTCCGGACCCTCCTCTCCCCCCCACCCCCCACACACATTTTCTCAAACAATAAAATACATTTAAAAGAAAATGTGACACACAATGGTAGCCAAAATCATGTGATTAACTGAGTTGACTGAGAAATCCTGGTATCCCAGTTAAGGGTTGCTTCTTTGTCTTGGACCCCTCGGTATGATTGTGCCTTTCTCACTCAATGCTCCAAGTGAAGACAGTACTCTTAGGGCTACATTTATCCCAAGGAGGAACTTTTTATGTTGTTTCTATAGAAGTGCTATGCAGGCAATGATGGCTCTGAATCCATGGATAATCCTGGTCTGGCATCAAAAGCCAACTGTAAAGGTAAGAAGTCACATTGCAGTCCTGGTGCATAATGTGAAAACCACTAATGTATCTGAGCCAGTATCACTTGCCCTGATTCCCTGAGAATCCTCTAAAATGGGGGCACTGCCTTGTTGCACAGCACTGCAGCAACTTGGTTCCCTGGCCCCAGTCTTCTCTCCTGCTTCAGAGCCCTGGAGAAGCTTTGTGATGAGCTGGCACCTTAGACCTTGTAACTTGGCCACTTTTACTAATCAAAACTCTAAAGCAGCTTTCCTAACACTTGATGAGCGGTAGGCTTCCAGGCTCTTTCTTCTGTTTCTGAACTGGACAAAATGCATTCACAGTTCTGGCTTATTTACTTGTAAAATAGATGTCCATTTCACCCGAGGCACTCTAAGAATCAAATATTTCATTTTGAAAGGGTTCTGAGAAAAGCAATTTTTTTTGGTCAGATATGTATATATCTTAAATTAGTTCTGACAAACTATTATGGTTATATTCTCAAGCTTTTAGAGACTTATTTCCAAATCAAAATACCTTCAAGTCCATTTTAGAATGCAGGGAATGTAGTTTTCTTATTTTTCTTGCCAAAATTTCCATTCTCTACCTTCTCAGATATTATATTTATCTTAACATTTATATGTTAAAAGATCCAAAGAGGTTTTAAAGTAGATTTATGACTTCCATTAAGAAAACATTTTTATATAAGTATTAATTAAGAAAGACCCAGAATTTAGAAATACATTTAGCTTTGAAAATTGTTATAAGCAACACATAATTGAGTAGACTAAATTGTTTATAGGAATATCCAAGACCTTATCAGTAAATGTATGGCTGAGAAGATTTAGGGGCATCTACTTTAGTGGTACCCAGTGGCTTGATGTACATTTTTTCCCATCAACACCTACAGCAGGTATTTCAGACAGGGTCATCTTTTACTTGGACCCAGACACCTCCCCGCTTATAGCAATATCTGGTCAAGAATCTTAACTTTTCTAACTAATAGAAGAAAACCTCAGCAAAAGCATACCTGATTCTTTATCACTTTGCCTAGAAAGTATCACACATTAATGTTCCATTAATGTTCCATTGGTGCAAATAATATGGTGTTTTATGATCCACCTATAAGTGAGGTCACACATTTCTTGATTCGTTCAGTCTGACTTATTTCCCTTAATAAGATGGTTTCAAGGTCCATGCACGTTGTCAAGTAACAAAGAACCAAAACATATGGACAGAGTCAATAGTTTGGTCATTACCTAAGGGTAAAGGGGAAGGTGGGTAAAAGAGTGGAGGGTGTAAGGGGAGGAGTTGGGAGTGGGCACCAAATATATGGTGATGAAGGGAGAGCTGATTCTGGGTGGTGAGCACATAATGCAACACATACATGATGTAATATAGAGTTGTACACCTGGAAACTATGTAATTGTTACCTACCAATGTCACCGCAATAAATTTAACAATAAAAAAATCATAATAATATAGTGTCATCTAGAGGCAAAAGCGTTGGGGAATAAATATTTCCTGTCCGGGCAGATGCTTTTCAGGAACAACTCCACACTTATTCTCTGCCACGTGGTGGCTAACCAAAGCCTGTCTGCATTTTTTTCTGATTTTTAGAGGAGGGTAAGTAGCAAAGATATGCATCTATTAAACTCTTCTCTGTGAGAGCATAAGGAATTAGTGGTCATAAGATATAATTGGAGAGCTAACTCTTTCTTTTCACATGCAAGACGTTTTTCCTTCTATGTATATTTAATTTGCTAAAGTGAGCAGGAGAGGAAGAGAAGAGAACGTGTAGTTCTTATTAGGGCTCCAAGCCAGGCAGCTTAGCAGTAGAGATTTCATGTTTAAATTTAATTTTAATTAGAACGAGTGGCTAGAGAGGTAACAAAATTCAAGAAATGAAAATTAAAAAATCAAATCAAATCCTGGGGGAGCACACACTTAGTGATTTACACAGGCTTCTGAATGAGAATAACATTATTCTCCTCATGTCTATTGGTGATAGAGACACAGCTGTACATTGACATCTGTGGCAAAATTATAGATAAATTTAAAATATGTTTTAGATAAATCCATAGGCACTTGTGTATCATACTATACTTTATTCCTAAATGGCAAACTATGTACTGCATTGTGTAATGTAATGGTAACATTACTGCCTAAGCTACACACATACACATATATCATAATTAGCTAAATTTTTCAATCTTCCTATACCTTCATGAAAGGGGACTCATCTTATTAATTTATACTAGAGTCTTAAAAGACATTTGATTTTGAGATTATTTGTCTTCAATTCTAAGAGAGCAGTAGGATAACATAAGAAGGGACTCGGCATTTACCAAAGGAGGAAATATGAAGGCCAGGCCTTCAGAAGATCTTCAACTATTTTCTTATCAATATCTGAGCAGCCAATGCCCTATTGTCCTTGGTCATTTTGTGAGGAAAATTGTCTACAGTGACATTTTCCTCTCTGCTGGTACCAAGGCTGCTACCCTCTTCTGAATACTGCTAAAGAATGTCACACAAAGGGACAGATTAGTGCCAATATACACTCACGATTACTAATCTTACCCAGGCTCTAGATAGTGTCTGGGAATCCTGTTAGCTTTCTGTTATTCAACTTAATCCCCTTTTGTCACAAATCCTATGTCCAACCTTCCCAACCCTCCTCAAATCTTCAGCTCACCCATCTCTTCCCTCAAACCAAGAAGATTATTTAAAATCACTGGAGAAAACTCTTGGAATTTTCACTCTCCAGGCTACGATCTACACCCACCTTTTCCTTTTCCCTGTTGGGTTGAGGACAGTTAAACTTTCCATCTGGATCATTGGTTTACCATCTCACGGAACTTTGGAACCCTACCTGTCTAGATTCCTTAAACATACTGTAAATTCTCCATTTTGCCTGCTTGTATGTTGAATTTCTCCTTTGTTTCTGTATACGTCACACCAGAATTTTATCATGTATAACCAGCAACAAAAAGAAGAAAATAAAGAATAAAGTGAAAAAAAAAAACAAACTTTCCTCAATCTAAATTACCTTTGCAGATCATACTCTCTCGTCTCCCCTTCACAGTCAAAATCTTTATTTATTTATTTTTTATTGATTTTTGGCAGAGAGAAACAGAGAGAAGGGGGAGGGCCCAGAGCAGTCTCCATAGTTGACATTAGTTTTTCATATAGTTTTACTCCACAGGCGGGCACAGGGCTGCCCAGGGCAGAAACTGGGCCGGGAGCCTCCCACATAGGCCCCAGCAAGAACTGAACTGGGGGCATACCCCAGCTCAGCATATGGGTCCGCATGGGATTCGATCCTCGGTCTCCAGGGCTTCAAAGTGAGCGCTTAACCCCCTGAGCCATCCCAGCTTTCCCCACAGTCAAAATCTTGAAGGTGTTATCTATATTTTCTGTCTCAATTTTTTGAACTCACACAATGTTATTTTTTCCTTGCAATATACCACTAACCTTGTTCAAGCAGGCTCTCAGTGTTTACATGCTGCACAATATGGACACTTTTCAGCTATCTTGTTTGACTTCTTGGAAGAATTTAACATTATCAGAGTCTTTTCTTCATGAACCTCTATCTTCTTTCTTCCTCTGGTACAACTCTCTCTCTCTCTCTCTCTCTCTCTCAGTCCGTCTCCTTCTCTTCCAGCCTTATTTCCCTTTGACTGTTCTTTTTGCTATACTTCCCCTTGAAATATTGATGACCTTCAGGCTCAGGTTTAGTCTTTTTCTCCCTTTATCATTAAGGCTTTATTATGCTAATCCAGGAACTCCTCGGTGAATTAATCTACTCCCAAAACTTCAAAAACATTTGTAAAACAAACAAACAAAACATAACCCACGCCACCACCCCCCTTCCCCCCCCCAAAAAAAAGCATTTGTACATTGACGACTCACAAATCTGTTTGTCCAGCACAGATCTCTTTTCTGGGCTCATGTACTGTTCAACTGCTTACTGGACATTTATATGCGTATATTTCATATACACCTTAAATCTAATGTTGAAAAATGCACTGATGATCGCCTGATACCTCTTTCATACTTAATTCTCATCTTGTGTTCTCTATATCTGAAATTCTACCACCACCGGCCCAGCAAACCTCTCACATCTAGTAAATCTCTACATCATTTAGATTCGATTTTCAGACTGCTGTGTGGGTACTTCTCTTCATTCCTACAGCCACTACCAAGATTCAAGCAAACGCCTTCTCTTTCTGAATGGTAGCCCTCTCTTCTTAATTGGCCTTTATTTTTTTATATCTCTTTCCTATTCCACTCTTCACAGTGCACATATGAGAATATGATTATGACATTCCCCTGCCTAAAATCTTTTAGAACCTTCACATGGTTCTTATGATAAAGTTCACACTCTGAGTCATTAGACCTCTCCCATGCTGACCTCAGTACATTTTGCAATCTTGTCATTCATTCTCTTCCTCAAATTCCTTTGTCTATATATATTGAACTTCTTCCAATTCTTTGAACTATAACTCTTGCCTACTTCTAAGTTTTCATAGCTTATTTCCCTACTCTGGAATATACTTTAGCACTCTTTTCGGGTTGATTTTGTTTGTCTTTCTAGTCTTTGGTTATACATTACTTCCTCAAGTAGCGCTTCTTAGATTCTTGGATTAGCTTAATAAATCTCTCTGAAATATAACCTCAACATTTGAGTACTTCTCCTATCATAACTTTATTCTTTATTATTGTTGCCTGTTGTATTGGTTTCTTCTTGCTGCTATAACAAATTAGCACAAACCCTGCAGTTTAAAACAGCACAAATTTATGATATCATAGTACTAGAAGTCAGTCTAAAATAAATCAGCAATTCTGTATTTCTTTTGGAGGCTATGAAAAATAATTTATTTGCTTACTTTGTTTGTCTTTTCAAGGATACCTATGTTCCTTGGCTCATGGCTCCTTTCTCTGTCTTTAAAACAGCAGTGTAGCATCTTTAAATCTGCCTCCCACATGTATTTAAATGTCTATTTTTCTTACTAGATCTATGAAATCTGTTTTATTGCCCTCTTTATTCCCAATGTATACTATAGTTTCTGACCTATGAGAGGTGTTCAATACATATTTATTATGCATATAAAGAAACAGAGTACTAGATGTGATTTCAATCCTTTGATATACAAATGTAGACATAAATATATATATAACATTGAACAGTATAAATTATAAAATGTCATCATAAAATAATCAAATGTGATTACAAAACAGTGTTTTCCCCCTACTCTATTGCCCCTTTAATTTTTTTTCATAGGAATAAATTCTTATCCTGTCCCTGAATAAAAATTCAGGCAGGCACAATAGCTCCTCTGTCTACTTTGTTATTAAAGCAACCTATGGTGACTTTAGATCACGAAACACAGTTCTAGTTCAGTCATTAAAATGCTCCTTCTCGTGAATATGTTAAAACTCTGGGTTTGTTTTTAGGCTGAATTGTTTGTCCTCCTCCACACCCATCTTGTTTACCATGGTTGGAATGCAACTGCATGAAACATGCTACTTTAATTACTGTAGAGATGTAACTGACATTGCCCACCATCAAGCTTCTCTTAGTGACGTTCGCAGAAAGAAGGTTGAGTGGAACAAGGGGTATTACTTGGCTCAGTCTGTGGAGGTGATGTAATCTCAGTACTGTCCGGACTCTGCAGATGTTGAAAGCTGACTCCCTTGTGTTCATTCATAGAATTTTGGAGGCTATTCCTCCCACTTTACCCCAGAGAGCTCTCTCTTGCACAAACCTTAGGTTCGTAGAAAACCTCTACCTGCTATAGAAATCCTTTCACCCCTCCAGGTGAACTGCTGGAGAAGGATAAGAGTACCCTCTGCAGCTCCTCTGCTGTGTGTTTCAAAAGTGGTCCCAGGGAACTGCTCACGAATCCACTGTCCTTACAAACTCTATTAATTGCCACTAACAGTTTCACACCAGCCATGTCCTCTGGTGCAACAGAACTCTGTAGCCAGCTTGCTGCTCAAAGACCTCCTAGGCTTGGCCAGATACTCATCTATTGTGGCCTCTAAATTCAAGGACCCTAAATTAAGCACCCTAACGTGTGTGTGTGTGTGTGTGTGTGTGTGTGTGTGTGTGCGCGTGCGCGCGCGCTTGCACTTTCGCTTTGGGGAAAAGACATTCACAAAACACCTCTTTCCAAAGAACACATCTTCAAAATTTCTCCTTCCAAACGTGGGGCCAGGGAGATGATCTAACTATGGATGTGAGAGATTTAAAGTTATATAGCTGGATCACAGACACCTATTTTTGAAACCTGAATCACAGCCTAGAATCTCACTTGAATATTTGTCCTAGCTGAGCTAAACATTGAGTACTAACTATGTGCCACTGTACTACCTCTTGCTTATTCAACTCTTTCAACTCTCTAGGAAAGGCACTATTGTCCTTATTCTACAATGAAGAAAACAAGGTTCAGAAAGGTAAGAAATAAGCTAAAGGTCATGTTGCTGATAAATAATGAACACGAAATACACTACCAATGAGTACAAATCCAGAATGCATGTCTTCTCATATCACAACATTCATTACACTTCCTTTGTTTTAATGCCCATCTTCCTCATCCGATGTAATGTTTTCTGTATTTCTTTCACTATTCTCATATTATTGCTCACCTATGTCTTAACACTGATTTAGCACTCAGTTTTTTAAGTGCATAGTAAGATGGTATATAGCTTCAAGTGCTATAGAGGGGAAGTGATTTTTTCACTTCATGACAAAAACAATCCAAGAAAGCAAAGCAAAGCAAACTTATAAAGATTTCAAAACATAAAATGCCTTTACTATAACAGCCAATTCAAAAATAAAAGGAACAGTTCATTGTTTTTGCCTACAAAGGACCCAATATTAACTTTATGCTGAATTTCACACTCGTTCTACAGATGTTCATGGGGCTGTGACCAGCTGCTGCACGGAACATGCTACTTTAATTACTGTAGAGATGTAACTGACATTGCACACTATCAAGCTTCCCTTACTGAGCATCATCTCATTTTAGTGTCAAAAGAAAGAAAAAAAAAATCTATTCTTTTTTTGGAGTAGCCTTTTATCTTAAAATCAAGTAACTGACTTCATTTTTGCTTTTGACTCTGATAGAGGATTGGGTAAACTACAGCCTACAAGTAAATTGGATCCATTGTCTATTTTTGCAAATAATTTATTGTTACATTTTGCATGACTGTTTTCATATAGAATGGCAGAGTTGGCTGGTTGCTGCAGAGTCTCTATTGCCCACAAGGTCTAAAATATTTACAATATAAACCTTTGTAGAAAAAAATCTACTGACCTTTGCTCTAGAAGCTTACATTGGCATTTGCCTTTATACAAGACTACAAAATAATGCTGCATACTGCATTGCTCCAACTGTTTATCGAATGTGCAAAAGTGATTTTTAAATTTTTATCTATTACTTTTTATCTCCCATATTTTACCTTAGTTTCTTGTCTTTTTTATATTTTCTACGTATTGCAGCAACTTTAAATTTATTTTATTTTATTGTATTTCATAACTGTTCAAAATCTTTCTTAAATTCTTTTTGGAATACATAAAAATAAAATAAAACACACCATTGTATTACATACACTTTTTCAACGTATTTTGCTTAAAATGAAGTTGAATATGAAGAAATAAGTGAATACATAAAGAACAAACTTAAAGAAAAAACCCACTGGTCCTTAAAAACTGCCATGGAAATTTTATTGTTTCATTTTAATGAGACACATCTATTTGTCTTTCAGTTTGATAAGCTTTAGAAGCAATAGTTGATCCTTCTGACATAAAAGCCAACAAACAATAAATATAATTAATATATAAATATAAATGCTCTGTTTTCTGAGAGGAAGAAAACAATGTATTTACTAAAGGGTAAAATTGATAAGATCCAAAATTATTTCTATTACATGTATTAAGTACTACCTTTTAAAACTAAAATTTATTTTTGATTTCTTTACTGTGTTTGCATAGGCAAGTAGAATGAAATTAATGCTTTTCTGTGTATCAAATGCCATTTACTTAAATGTATGCTTCTCTTACGGAAACAACCACTGTGTGCTGTAAAGCAGCGGTCCCCAACCTCTTTGGCACCAGGGACTGGTTTTGTGGAAGACAATTTTTCCATGGACCAGTGTGTGTGTGTGTGGGGGGGAGGGTGGTGGGGTGGTGGTGGTGGTGGTTCTGAATGATTCAAGAAACAGATGCAGCTTAATTATCACTTACTACTCACTTACAGGACTTTAATATGAGTCTGCAAGAAACTGATTTGTTATGGTCTCTGTGCGGTCAAATCTCTCTGCTAATGTTAATCTGCATTTGCAGCTGCTCTCCAGCGCTAGTATCATTGTCTCAGCTCCACTTCAGATCATCAGGCATTTGATTCTCGTAAGGAGCATGCAAGCTAGATCCCTGACATGTGCAGTTCACAATAGGGTCCGAGCTCCTACAAGAATCTAAAGCTGTGCTGATCTGACAGGATGTGGCGTGCAGGTAGTAATGCAAGTGATGGGGAGCAGCTGTAAATACAGACGAAGCTTTGCTGGCTCACCTGCCACTCACCTCCTGCTATGCAGCCCCATTCTTAACAGGCCACGGACTGGTACAGGTCCATGGCCTGAGGGTTGGGGACCCCTGCTATAAAAACAAAAACAAAAAAACATATCCACACACATATATACATATACATCTATATCTATATATCTATCTATATCTATCTATATCTATATACATATATATATCTATATTTATATATCTATCTCTATATCTATATCAAATATGTATACATGTAAAAACTCTTATCAGTGGAAACCAATATGGATAAAATTACACTGACCTAATTGAATATTTTCATTTTGTCTAATATACTTTTGTCTTAGCAAAGCTTAGACTCCCTCTTCTTTCTATAAGTGCTCTCATCTGAAACTTTTATATTTCTAAAAATTTATTTTATGTGTACTTTATAGCAGGGGCCCCCAACCCCTGGTGCCCATCTGTGGCCTGTTAGGAACTGGGCTGCATTTGTGTTTACAGCCGCTCCCCATTGCTCTAATTATCACCTGAGCTCCGCCTCCTGTCAGACCAGTGGTGGCATTAGATTCTCATAGGTGCACGAACCCTGCTTTGAACTGTGCATGTGAGGGATCTAGGTTGAGCATTTTTTCTGAGAATCTAATGCCTGACGATTTGAAGTGGAGCTGAGATGTTGATTGTATAGTTATTTCATTATATATTACAATGTAATAAAATGGAAATGAAGTGCACAATAAATGTAATGCACTTAAATTGTTCCCAAACCATCCCTCCACCCCACCCCATTTCAGTCCATGGAAAAATTGTTTACCATTAAACCTGTCCCTGGTCCCAAAAAGGTTGGGGATTGCTGCTTTATAGGATCCAATAAAGGACCATAGATAATATATACGAAGGTCACACTATAGAGAATTTTATCTTGACTTCTAACCAACTGGAGACCATATTAAAGGTACTAAATTCAGTGCCTCTGCCTCGATGCTAAGAGGACTTCTGTATTTTCAATGTCCTTTTGGTTATTAATCTATGGCAAGTATTTGAAAAGAAAATATAAATCTCAGGACTCTATTCCAAATGCTTTTCTTTAGTTTGTCATAATAGAATTAGAAGATTAATGGGAAATACATTTATACTAAATTTTTCAATTAAAAAACAATAAACTACACTTGATATGGTGATCATTTCAAATATATACCTGAAATGAATATCATGTTATATGTCAATCACATCTCAACAAAAGAGAATGGGGATCAGTACTTGTTCTAGAGTCTCTCTATGTGAATACTGTTATGTTTCGGGTCAAATCAAGCCCCTCAGATATATGGTTATATAAAATGCACAGCTATGTTATTCCTCCTTCCTATTTTCCTGCAAGATTTATAGAAGATTCTTTTGTATTCTGCTTTCTAGATGAAAAACAAAAATCTATTACCATGCTTTACTTCCCTGGGCTGGCTTTTGAGATGCTAGGTTAGATACAGTGTAAAAGTGTAAGTATCCACAATCCGAAGAGAACTGAAACAACAGCAACAACAAAGGCATATCCTTTCTAGTTAGCGTAATGATACATCATTATAAATATTCAGACAATGGGTTTGGGAGAATCCTTGTCTTGTCAACAAGATGTGCAAGATTTGATGGCTGTGCCAGAAGTGACTGGGAGGAGTTAAAAGTTGTTATTTTACAAAGCACCACATATGTGGTGGTGTGGTTTTATATTTTTATTTATTTAAGTTATTGTGGAATTAAAGCATAGTGGGCCAGAACAATTTTTCTTAGCAATTATTTAAAAGATTTTTAGTTTAGAAGGTGATTATTTATTTATCTAAATAATAAATATACCAACCTTTGATTATGTAAGATTGTATCAATGAATGCCCAAATAATATCAGAAAAAAGTTTTTTGAGGCCATGTTTTTAGATTTTTCAGAAAAGTCTAACATTGAACTGCATTATTTTCCTGACATCTGTACTTTTAAGGCTTATTAAAAGTTCTTGGTCAAAATCACTGTAATGGGTAAGTTTCTTTGTCCTTCAAATTCTCACTCATATTAGATTTCACCATGGTATCACTAAATAAGGGAAAATAACAACATAGATTAGGCAGTTTGATTTTAGGAGGAAAAGTCTTTAAAAGAATCTTGGTTTGCCTACACTTGCTACCTTATTAATCGTAAGTGGTGTCAGTCAGTGGAGTCTAATAGCTGTGAGTGTTACTACCACGGTCAGTTCCAAATTACAGTATTGATTAATTGATTGTCTTCTTCCAGTTGTGACTTATATTAGTGCTGGCTCAGGCGGCTTGGCTTCAGGCCAACACCTAATTTTCAATGGAAGGCAACATGCAATTTCGCTGTTTCACTGCTGTGGTTAAGTGGGTATTCAGAAAACAAAAAGCTTCAGTAAGATGATTTGACAAAAAGAAATACGCTAAATATAATGAATATGCATGTATAATGGTCTCTCTCCAACCGAGAGAAACAAGTAGAAAGAGAATAAGTCAAGAGTCCATCATTCGTCAACCTCAAGAGTTCCAAAACAATCTTTGAATACTTGACTGGAGGATGAGAATAGGAGAACAGATGATCCAGAATGATAATAAGTCAGCATTTGGATCTGTGGAATTAAGTCCATTCAGGACCAGAGTAGTGACTGTGGCCCTTTCAAACCACATAAAATAGAACTTAAAGTGGACCATGGGCTCCCTTACATAGTAGGTACAGCTATCTGGAGAGCTTAAAAAGCACCTGCCTCTGTATGGCGCTGCTAGGGCAGTGATGCCAACTTCTTAGAATAATACACACGTTGTTAAGTGGAAAGACAAAAGAAGGGGCGCTTATTTCATGTTAACTCTCTTGCTTTATTTAACGAGGGAAATAAAATGGATGGGTGTGCTTATCATTGATTCTTGTGGAATGGGAAAAGCTAAATGGGGCATTAAGAGGTTAATAACTTTCACAGATCCATAACTTTGTGTTTGTTTGTTGCTAGATCAATTCCTTTCCTTTATAAAATCTGAAGAAAAAATTGGTTTGGGATAGAATAATTTTAAATATGTAATTATATTCACATTAAAATGCATTTACAATCATTATTGGTCTTAAAAAATATATGAACAAGATAATCCTTGTTTTCAGAGAGAATTGGAAGGAAGAACCTTTTCCCTCCATTGAAAGGAATGATGATGAAAAATAAAAATAAAAGAAATTGTACCAGGGGTTCTAAATTTGAAAGCTTTAAAATCAGTGTTTAGACAAGAGTGATAAATGAGAGTTTATAAATGGGGAAACAATTGTGAATATGTGGAAAGTATATATCATAAAATCAAATATGCTGGTAAGAATTAGAACTTTATAGAAGTATTTGCTATAAAACAGGGGAGAGAGATTGTAAGTAGATATGTCAATGAGTAGAAAATTCCTTTTCTATAAGTGATACTAAGTTCAAGATTAAGATTATATATATAAGATCAGATTATATATATATAAGATTATATAAGTATATCTATATATCTATATCTATATCTATCTATCTATCTATCTATCTATCTATCTATCTATCTATCTATCTATCTATCTATCTATTCCTTTATAGAAGTAATGATACAAGATGTTCTTGCCATAGATTCTATAAAGGAAGTTCACAGCCTAAATTTATAATAAATATAAAGATATATTAATTTTTCATGGCTGTCTTAATGATGTATAACAAAAATAAGGTTAGAATTGGAAATGCCATATACTACTTTTTTTTAAATTATAATTATGGCTATGACATCTAAGCAATATTCCTTTAGGGTAATCTGTCGAGTAGTTAATAACTTGGCTACTAAGTCAGGTAACTCACACCATGTCATACTAGTAACTCACACCTAGTGTACTAGCAACTTGAAAAAAATAAATGCATATCTGAGTAACTTAATTAAGCACTTAGGTGTTATTGTAGAAGATAAAAGTATGCTCTCAGTTCTTTGTGGAAGGATCCAAATATACTTTGTCATGGCACACACCTCTGCACTCCAGCACAGAGACTTCAGCACAGAATGGGGGCTCCATGAATATTTTTTTTAAAAGAAAGAATGTGGGGAAGCTGGGATGGCTCAGCGGGTTAAACGCTCACTTTGCAGCGCCGTGGACTGGGGATCGAATCCCGGCCCCGGCCCGTGCAGAACCATATGCTGAACTGGGAGCTCCCCCAGTTCAGTTCTCCCTCTGTCTCTGTCTCTGTATCTCTCTCTCTCTCTCTGTCAAAAATAAAAAATAAAAAATAAATAAATAAAAATATAACTTAAAAGAAAGAATGTACAGAACATAGCCTTTGAACCAATTCCCTACTAATGGCAATAATTTGGTTAAGAATAAACTATCTTTAAAGGGACATAGCAATAATATTATTAATATGATATTAATAAATTTAAAGTGCTTGGGATCCCACACGCTAAGTATAGCTAGTTTTCCCTGTTCCATATGCCCTTTTCTCACCAGAATACGTGTACTTCACCCGTAGACTCACACATAATTTTTATCCTGACAAAAGGGGCTTCTCACCTATTTGGACTAAGTTAAGCAACCTTATTGGTACAAACTCCTGTGCTTCCCATAATTGGGGCATATTTGCTTTCTCCTGTAAATGTTTATTTAATCACCTTGCATCCTACATGGACTGTGTCTGTCTTATGTCCCTTTATGTAGCTGAGGCACTTGTAAAGGGTTTAGCACATAGGCAGGCCGTGGTTCCCTCCATGTCATTCTTGACTCCTCTTTCTTGCACCTCACTTCTGGTGTCTGCAAACCCAGATAGCACTACTTTCAAAGCAGTACCTATCCAGGATTCAATCACTTCTCCCACTTCCACGGCTATAACTGGGTCTACCTCTCACCTGGCTTATTGTGTAGACTCTGGTATTACTATGGTTTCGAACTGCAGTAGGATAAAGGTCTCAAGCAAATTGTAGACAGCTGTTTGCAACAGAAGAGATTGCATAAGAGATTGCATAATTTTATTCAATAACTGTACATAACTGTAAATGATTTCTGATCTTTTAAAATATAATTAAAAATACAATTTTGTATAGGAAAATCTGGGATTAGATTCAGAAATATATATATTTTTAAGTTTTGAACCATTTAATGCACTCAACACTTAAAAAAAACATAAAAGTTTTACAAAATATTATCCTTTGGTCTACACTATCTACCATAAGAACAATTAACCCCTAAAAATCTTTGTTAATAAAGTACATAATAGCATACAAAGCATGCTTATAAAATGTACAAAAGATAGTCTTAACAATTCTAATATATTTAGGAGAATACTCACTGCCTGCTTTAAGGAACTTTGTACTTGTGTGATCCTGTTTTGTTACTTCCCGCCTCATATATTGCTCATGACCCAGGTAACTTTCACATGTTCAACACAGTCCTTCCTAGGAACCTCTGTCTTCATACTATTGAATATCTAAGAAATAGATCCGATACTAGCAAGAACTCAAATTATTTAGAAATACAGAGCCAAATGCAATGAATATAGCTTAGTTCCCAAATGCTGGACATGTCAAAACAAAACAAGAGCACAACATTTTACACAATTCTTGAACCCAACTTTTGAGTGATTGTTTATGGCTGAGTCTCCAAGCCACTCCCTTTGGATAGCATATGTCCAGCTACCAAGTACCAAAATACAATGTCTCAGGCAACCTCAGGTGCTACCATAATAGTTCCTCTATCTTTCTACAGCCTATAAGTAGAAAAATAGTGGAAGAGAATGAAGCAGATAATGAGGACACTTAAGGATTTGACATCTAAGAAGGGTCTCAGTATATCAGTCTGATTGTTCTGGTTCTACACTCCAACACCTCTAATTGAATTTCCTTGACATCATTCAGCTTATTTGGTCATTTATTTCTAGGAAGAAACAGTCACCTTTGCATGAACACACAAGTAGACTTGAATTATTTGACTATCAAGGTCACTCACAGGAGAAGCTAAGCGTCAATCTCTATTGTATAGCTCTATTCAGGCATTAAGAACCGTCCAGTTTCTTGAAAACTTCTTTACTTAGGGTCTTCTCTTTTCATCCATTTCTTAGGCAATGTGGATATAGCTAGTGATTTCCAAGCTGATCACTAAACTAAGGCCAGAAGGATTTAAAAATATAATCATGCTAATGGAATTTGATTCGAGATGGTTAAATGATCAACATATATTCATAGTGTGTATGTATATATATTCTCCTAACATTCATTTTAGTTAAAAAAAATTTTTTTTGCAAGGCAGGATTCTTTTTTCTTTATAGTAACAATATTTTTTATTTGAGGTATTTAAAATTTACAGAAAAATTGAGCGAAGAGGAAGCCGGGATAGCTCAGTGGGTTAAGCACTAGCTTTACAGCCCTGGGGACTGAGGATTGAATCCTGGCGCCAGTCTGTGTGGACCCATATGCTGACCTGGGGTGTGTTTCACATACGGGAGGCCCCCAGTTCGGTTCTTGCTGGGGCAAGCTTCCCATGTGAGAGGCCCCTGGTTCAGCTCCTGGTTTGAGGGGGTGTGCCTCCCATGCAGGAGGCCTCCAGCCCAGTTCCTACCCTGCGCGGCCCCCCCCCCCCGCCCACTGTGTGGAATGCAACCACGTTGAAAACTGATGATGTACAACTATGGAGACTGCTACGGGCCCTCCCCTTCTCTTTGTCTCTGTCAAAAACAATAAAATAAAATAAATAGTTTTAAGAAATTTGAGGGAATCTAGTTATTTTTTAGCTTTCATTTGTTGAAGTGAATTGATGAGTATAACCACAACTAAGATAGAAGATTTATAATTTATATTGATTAATATATAGTAATTTATAGCATTTTTATGGGGAGAAAAATATTATGATGTATATAATATAACAACTTTATAATTTATCTTATATTACTGGTTTTATTTTTGTTATTATGAACTCACATTTGACTTAAATTCTTTTCTTTAATCATCATGACTTTTTTAAGCAAATAAATTCATTCAGACTGATAGTCTTTTTGATGATTATGGTAATGATGATAGCAAACAATTTGGTTTAATCCTGTAAATTTTGAGTTTAAAAGGATAAAAAATAAACAAACCAATTTAAAAATCAGGATGTGAGCCCTCTATTTATAGCACTCAACGTGAAAAATAATTTTAGGATTTAGTTGATTCATAAGGGCCACCACACAAAAGGCATAATTAATTTAAAAAAGTGAGTGCAGGGGTCAGATCAAGAGATAGTAGCTTTTTCACACACTATGGTAGTATACAGATATACCATTTTTCATGCGGTGTTTAATTCCAGGCATCAACCTGAAACATAAAACAGTTTATTGATGTCCTAGGAGGAGGCATCAGGGATGAACTACCTGAAACTCATTTGCTAAAAGGAGTCCTTGAAAGAGGTATGAATATTTTTTCATAGAAAACAGAAGACTAATGGAAGAAATAAAGGCAAGTAGATTTTTACATCAATATAAGGAAGACCTTTCTTGTAGTTATAACTATTCAATAATAAAAATAAGGTTCATGTATAGTTTCAATTAGAGACTGACTGTATGTCATGGGGCAGTTTCTTATAAAGGAGAAGATTAACCTATGTGACCTTTCCTAGTCTTATGTCTTAGTTTTTATGTCTATCTATTTTTTTTTCTATCAAAGGATAGTATGTCTTAAATGAACAGTACAAAAATACCTCAGTCACTGATATACTACCACTTATCTATTTGATCTGAGGCAGGTCATTTATCTTCCCTGGGTCTAAATCTGTCATGTATTATATAATACATGGAATCCTGAAGGTCTATATTAATTCTGATGTTCTCTGGCCATATAAATGTAGACATACTAAATCAAACACTAAGTCTACTTGTGGTGAAGAATCATGACAATCATAGACTCTTAGAACTGGAAAGCATTTAGTCATCCACCACATGTCATTAGATTATACATATTACCATTCCTATACTGACTTACGAGTAAATCATTTTAATGTGTTTCTTTCAATGTTATGTGTGTAATATAAAAGTTTGGTTACTATTCCTGAATGAAAAGCGTAACACTCTCAAACAGAAATGTGCAGAGAATGTCCTGCTGAGTTTTCTTCTGCTGGCCATGCAATCTGCATATGAAATTAATCTTCCCTTAATGAGAAGAACTTATTTACCTGAGATTGTTGAATTAATACTATAATCAAAAGTCTCTAGCAGAGATCTGAATATGTCTCTGCTATGTGTAATGTTAATTACTCTTTTATTTTTTTACTAAAAAATAAATGAACTCAGGCTTAATTAATAGAGTGCTGTGATTAGCAGATTTGTTTTATTTCTTCAAAATACTGCTAGTCAGAACTTTATAGATAGTTATGAAAATCACCTAAAGAAACCTTGGTAATTATTACTTTCTTAATTGATGAAACTCTAAGCATTAACTAAAATTCCACAAATTTACTCTGAATGTGAAATATTCATAGACATTGGCATTGATCCTTATATTAAAGTGTGATACTGCATAGCATATAGTTAAATGTTATTCACTAGAAACTAAATTGCACTTGCCAAAATAAGCAAAGCACATGGCTATAGAAGCCACAATAATATTGTGCTCACCCCACATATTTGTGAATTTCCAAATTCAGGCATTTTTAACAGTTCCTGGCAAGCAATAGCTTGATCCAGTTATGAAAAGTGACACTGACAATATGTGAAAAAGACAGCGAATTTAACCAAATTAAACTTGGTCAATAGCCCTCAGGCAAAATGTTTGAACCTTTAATTATAGATTAATATAGTCATGATTAACAGAATTTTATTTATCCTATAATGTTCTCAATCATTCATTTATTAAGTGTACATTGTGTCAAGGCACTCATTTAGACCTTATGAGGAATATAGAGATGAGTAGGAATATAGACCTTCCTTTCAAAACGTTTACGATCTGGACACTTAAGGAAAAACTGGCAAGAGAGTGAAAGCTTTGTGAGTTTGCCATCTAGTTAGATGATTTTGGTTCTCTCAACTTAAAGCCATCAGGGATCATCTCAAAACAATAGTGGCAAGTGCTGTATCTGAAGGTCCACTTAGGTTTAAATCCTGATAGTAGTACTATGTGTGTGAAGTTGGATAAGATATTTACTTTCTCTAGTTCTCAGGTCATTTATCCTAACATGTAGATAATGCAAGTATAGACTGCAGAAAGTTACTGTGAATAATAAATGAGATGTGTGTACATGTACTTTGTACATAATACATGCCTATAAAAATAAAGGTGAAGTACATTTAAGGAATAAAGGATACATTCAATGAGAAAGCTGTTTATTCTTCAGCGAGATTAAAAATTTACTATTTTGTCATATGTTAGAGTTAGATGCCTGAATTCATAACTGATGATATATTCATGGACTAGAAAGGGAAAGATGAATTTTTGATGCAGTGCCCTAAAGCTACACCATTAGTGAGCTGGTGATCTTACTCGGGAATGGAGAAGACATTTTAGAATATAGTGATAAAATATAACGCACGAAGGTATACTAGGCTTCACTTAATTGTTTGACAAAATGTCTTACAATATTTTTGTAGGCAATATGAAGAAGACAGGATTCAAAAGAATAAGTTAGATTTTTGTTAAGTGGCAGAAAAGCCCCTAAAAAGATATTGGAATGAGTAAGTACTAATTTGGGAAATACTTTTGTACTTGGTTTAAAATGCTATCTTTGGCAGAGTGGAAAATACAGAAAGACTGAAAAGTCAGAGAAGTTAAATTTGGGATTTTTGCTCTAACTCTCATTAGCTGTAAGAAACCTTTGCCTGGCCGACCATCAGTTTCATTTGTAATGGGGAGATATGAGGATTGCACGTAGAACCCCGACCTTTATGCACATCATAAGGGCTCAATAAATATCAGTAATAATCAGTGTTATTTGTACTTTTATTTCATTTTTATGATGAGATGAAGATGATTACTGCATTTTGTTTCCATTTATACTCATCTTGAAAACACAGGTAGACTAAAAAGAGATTTTGATTTATATTTTATAGAAGGAGTAATTAGTTATGTTCTTTCTGACATGAGAGACTGTGCTCTGTAAGACAAGTATTTATCTTTTCTCTAGAAGTTGAATTTCTAAAATATATTGATATTTCCACTTTTAAACATGTTTATATATGGGCAGATAAGTTTCTGATACCCCAAGTTTCAATAATAATGACATGTATAGACTAACCTATATATTTCCTACTATACCTCAGGTACTATTCTAAAACACTTTCATATATAAACACATTTAGTCTTCACAACTGACATAAGAAGCAGGTACTATTATTACCTTTATTTTACTGATAAGAAATCTTGAACAAGCATATTTGAATAATTTGCTTAAGATCAAATAGCTAGTGTTAGCAGAGAATCTAGACAAATCTAGAATCTATTTAATTTATCCCTTACAATAGAGTTAATTTGTTTTGAAGAGGCAATGTTATAAATAGAGGTATATTTGAAGTAATTCTATTGGCACTAGATCAAACAGCAATAGAACTTAAAAGGAAATAGGATCATTTGTATGATGAGTTCTATGGGACTAAGTACTTTGGATTAAAAAAAAATAACAAAACTGTTTTTTAAATTAATTCCGGAATGTTATGTGCTCAGAATATGGGAATTTATTCTATACAAAGTGCTGAAACATAAAGCAGAATGATTAGAATCACAAGAGAGCTATGAACAAAGACACACAGGAGTTTAAAAGAAATCATTTTGACTGGGGTTATCCAACAAGAGATCTTTGTGGTGAAGGTGAGCTGAATTATAAAACATAAAATAGAAACAATGAGAAACCAAAGGCAAGATAATCTGAGAGTCTGAAATAAATTTATTACAACCCCATATGAGTATTTGAGCATGCTAAGAACTTTTAAATTTTGTAAACTTCATTTAAAAATTTTGTACAGTGATATCTTGGAATCTGACTGCCCCCAACCTCAAAAACCTTGGAATCTGAACAACAACAACAAAAAATCAAGCAAATTTTGCCTCGGAATCCGAACGCTGCTTTGGAATCTGAATGCCATCATGTTGTTCCCACAACCCATAGCTTTATTCATATGCCCACTCATCTTGGAACTCGAACATTTTGGAATTTGAACAGCGTCCTGGGATTGATTAAGTTAGAATCCCAAGGCATCACTGTATTTAGAAACATCAATTAAAAATCATTTGAGTTTATTTTATAATTCTTCACAGGTTTTTACCACATAATTATTTTAAATGGTGAGCCAATAGATCAAATAGAGAGAGAGCATAGAAGATACTTAATTCAAAGAATTACCATTTCAAGATTAGAAACACAGTATTAAGATAAAATAAGCAATTAAATATATTTGGTAGATGATTTTATCAAAAACAGTATTGTTATGATAGATGAAATATGTATTGTAGAGAAAGGATACATAAAGTAACAAATCTGTGTTAATAGTAAAATTTTTTTTTACAAAGTAGTGAGAACTGAATGCATAACATAACTGTTATTGTCTAACAGAGATTAGACATTTAAAAATTTGCTAATGTATTTGCTAATCTGTTTTCTCACTTTATTTCCTCATTAACAATAAATAGCTTTGTAGCTTCCAGAAGAACCACAATAAAGTATATAGGCGTGAGCACTACCAAGAGCTAATAGTTTCATAGCAGCAGCAGCTAATCCAATCAACATTTAAATCTACAAGCATCTGCTATTCCAGTTCAAAACTTTAAACGTCAGATGTCTCACACATTCATGAATACCATCATTCATGATTTAGACCTGAGAAATAAATCCCTCATTGACAGATCATTTCCCATTTACTCCATTGGTTTGAGAATATTGTAATTCTATTTATAAAAGAAAAAAAAGGGTTATCCACAGTTAAAAACAAAATAAAACAAAACAAAAAAATACCTTAGTATATTTTGTAAGAGAAATATTAGGTGAATAGAATACAATGTTTGAATATTTTTTGTATCTATCCATATATCCTAACCAATATTTGTTGAGTTAGAATTACATATCAGGCACTATATTAGGTGCTAGGATCCAAAGAAGGGAAGAGGTTAAGAAGTGTCATAGACTTACCCTGTGTTAGCCACGACAGGTGTTTTCAGACACAGTCCCTGGCCTCAGAAAGTTCAAAATCTAATTAGAAAGAAATAAAAAAAATTACTTTATAAAATATTTTAAATCCTAAATAATCTTCATAATATCATATTTCTGTCATGCCCTACTTGGGGAGGGGTTGAGACAGAGAGGAGAAAAAGTAAGACGGTTAATGAGTATAAATTTTACGTATACAATCAGTAATTGAAATAATGAAGTGTCAAAAATCAACATGAACTTTTTTTTTTTGTCCACCTGCTACAAAGCACTGGATATTGACTATTTACTAAAATTGTAAATTCAGACTATTATGCCTAATACAGAGTGTCTAACTTGTCCTCTGATATCATCTATTTCATCAAGTCTACTGAATGTCTTAATTTGTTGCTTCCTGAAATTACATAATACATTTCAAAAATCTCCATCCTTTAATCTTTATGGAACTAGATGCCCCCTGAGGTTTTTAAGGGAATCACTTAAACCCTGGCAGCCAAGCTAAAGCAAAGTCATGTCTTAGAACCAGATAGCAAAGAATTGTAAATCTTATAAGCACTACACTGATTTAAAAAAAGTCTCATCATTAATATTTAAAAATCCTCTCCTCTGAAACATATATAAAGTCACTACATCTTAATTCTGGCATAGAATCATTTTTAAAATTTTATATTCTATTTTACTGGTTCTTGTTTGTTCTCAGGATTGTTTCCTTCTATCTAGAACACTTATTTAACAACTCTTTTTCACAAGTTCAGCTCCTTTCTCCTTCAGTTTGTGGGCAAGTTATCTCATGTAGAAAGCCTTCCTTGACATCCTGTCCCCACCATGTTTCACTTTGATGTGTCTCCTAGATGCCCTAACAGCTCTGCATATTTCTTTATCATATCTTATCACATTACCTTGTGTCACAGAAATGGGCTAATTGCTTGCCGAACTGTTTCCCTTTCCTCCTGTTACCAAACCAGACTATATTTTGTAGATAGATGTGAGCATGTGCCTGAATTCTTTACAAAGGACTTTAGCTAGATGCAAATCACGCCACTATCATTTCTGGCCTTAAAACTGTCTCATACATGATTCTTCATTAGATGTTCACTACCCACAGGTATAATCCTTTGGGATACAAAAAAGGAAAGATCCATCAGATGGAAAAAGAACTGGTCCTTTAGCTACAGCTTTCAGGGTCACCCCTTACCCCACTAATAAAGTCTCTCCATACTAGAGTGTTACAAAGATGACTACCCATCACCCCATCCTGATTAGGAACATCTATTGACACTGGAGTTTTATGCAAATGAGCCATTAACAATGTTGAGTGTTTTACATCACTTAAACTAGCCAGACTGACTATTCGAATTTGCTTGCTCTCTTCTACTGGACTATAAACTATGGCACTCCACATTCCAGATTTTAACTGAGCCCCTGACATGGTATGTGGCACATAAAAACCATCTCTCTATATTGTTTAATAACTTGACATTTATAGAATAAAATGCATCATGAGATTTTCATAAGAACTATTATTCTAGATACAGTTAATTCTTTAGGGTGAAATGCAAGGCTTTGTCTGGAACAGGCTTCCAAATTCCTTTTGGCAAATAACTTACAGGTAGAAACTGAGTTTACTTAGGAATTCAAAGCAAGTGGGAACATTGAACTATTTCTGCAAAACTGTTTTTGGAGACTTCTATTTGCAGTTTTTGGTAAGATGGTGAGAGCATTGTAAAACCTTCATCAGAAGCAACAAATTTAAAGCTCCTTGATGTATTTGCCATGATTAGAAATGTCCTTCAGACCTCACTGGGGATTTAATGCCAAGGAGAGAAAATAAGAGGTAATTTTCTTTCTTTTTCAAAACAATAACCAATCACAGAACCGAAGACCTCTGCTCTTCTCATAGTAAAATCAAACAGTTTTTGAAGTTTAGATAAAAAGATATCTGACAAGAAATAGCGTCTCAGTCATCACATCTCCTTGCATTTATTGCAGACATACCGTACCTCTTTCTTCCCTTACTCCTACAACCAAGAACACTATGCACTATGCATAACTCCTTTTGGGCAACCACTTGTTTGAGGCCATTTCCAAAAGGTTTCTTCATAAATCTCACCCATCTGTCTTTTTACTATTATCCACGTATTGGTTAAATTTAATGCATGTGACAGAACCTAACGTTCAAACACATACCTCTTATATTTTAGCCTTATTTAAGTAAGGAAAATATTAAGGAGACAATCAAATCTCGTTGTTTCCTCTTAATTAGAGGAAAATTCTTCTGTTTCCACACAGCTGCCTTTTAACCTGAATTTAAAATCCTCAAATTCTGTTCCATGACTCATTTAGGTTACTGCTGAATAATATATTTAGGTTAGATAGTACACTAGTTTTAATAAATTTGCAGGTCACTATATCTATGTATCCTGGTGAACTGCTTATCTCTTTAGTGTCACAGAAATGCACAGTGGATTTGCCATTTGATGTCATTTCTTAAACTTTTCATAGACATTAAGACAATTCTTCTGCTTCTCAGACCATCACGATGCTACCATCCTTGTCCTAGTCCAAACATCAATCTCATAACCTGTTGATCTAGTAGAGTAGGCAACACAAAGTATTTAACATAGGTCAGAGATATTAAATAAAAATAATTATTTCTAAGTCATGCTTAATGTTTAGATCAGCTGACCTTCCTGTTATAGTCAAAGTATAAATTATTAATAAGTCTCAATGCTGCTTTCTTCTGAAGATTAAGGGGAAAAAATGAATCATAAATTTGTAAAAACAGGGTAAAATGTTTTTTTAGAAATTGATGTAGCCAAGTGAGCACACACCAGCTCATAGAACATGCCTGATGTGAGAGAATAAAACAA
>PVKE010011623.1:0-39875 GCA_004027555.1 Craseonycteris thonglongyai
GGGGGGGGGAGGGACAGCTAAACCATTTCTTGGAACTTTTAAAAAGACACTGGAGTGTGATTTCCAACAGATTCTTTTATGTTTAGATTTCTTGGACTTATTTTCTATCTTTTATTTTTCTCATTTTAGCTTGTTGGTTGGACTGAAACTTAGATGTGGGAATGACAGTTCTCAAAATTCATTGCAGGGAAAGAAATGTAAAATAAAACTGGTGTAGTTGAAGGAAATTGAGGAAATTAATTTTGGAGGTAATTGTTTTCCTGTAGTTCACCAAAGTGGCAACTGAAGTTCTGGTTTCTATTAATTTAATCTTTAAATGTTATGATCATTGGTGTTTTGGATTTTTGAAGAATAGCCTATGGAAGCAAATATGTTGATTTCAAACAAATCAAATTCATTCATTTGCCACAAATGGCAGCACATGACATCTATGTTATGGTGTTAATATTTTTGTAATTCTCAAGGGGAAAAAATCTCTAACCTTAAGACTTGAAATATTTTAATACTTTTTATGTCTGGGCCAATACGTGTGAGACTAATTCCTATTCTTGTCTACTCTTACCATTTCCTCTTCATTTCCTTAGCAACCACTAGTAGCTACTAGTAGCTTAGATTGGGTCTCTATGCCAAATCTTAGCCAGTATGTGACTTTTGTGAGAGAATAAAGAGAGTTAACATATTAAGAGAGTTAATAGCACATTCTTAAGATCATTTCTGGGGGGAAGAAGAAAAGGTGGGAAGTTTGGTAGCTCTCATGGTTATCATAATTGATTATCAACATTTTGATCTAACTTCAAGAGAAAAAGGTGTTTCTGTTTTTCAGGAGAGAAGTTATACAGATTACATATATCTAATTTGCCATATGGAAAAAAAAGGTTTGAGATTACATACATTTTAGGACTTGATTTTTGCAGAATGATGTTTTATATTTGTGCTTTTGGCTCATTTGCTTTCTTGATAAGTTTTGAGTATGTTTATTAATAATTGTATCTTTTCTTAGAAGCCAATATCAAAGTTTATACATGACCTAGAAACCTTGTACTTATAGCGTAGTGATGTCTTTGAGATATAGTATGTGATAATAAATAGCTGTTGAGAGAATAAGTGGTAAGTTAAATGAAAGATTAATTTACATCTATAAAAACTAAATATCTAAAGGGAGCATAGTATTGTTGCTTCCTCTGTGAAGACCAGATCAGCCTTAAAATTAATAACCAGAATGAAGATGGATGAAAGAAGTTGAAAAGGATGTTATATGTGTTCTTTAGTTCCGTAATAATAGTTCAGGAGAGGAAATTATTACCTTGGCTACTACCAGATCACTTGAGTGGGAAGTAAAGATGATAGAGGAAAAAGACAAGTAAGTATCCTTCAACTAGGGCATACTACTGAGGGAATTACTATAGCGCAAGTTGACTGATCTTATTTCTGCTCAGCTAGTGTAGATTTGATCCATGGAAGCTGGTAAATGATCCCTTAACTTTACTGGCTGGTGCATTTGTATTAGGAAAAAAAGTGTATGTGAAATAAAAGTAAAATGGAAGTTTTGACTGTTTTCACACTAAAGTAGTGTAAACCCAGTTATCATGACGTAAATTCTTTACTGTTTGCTGTAAGACAATACAACATAGTTGATTTATTCCATCATCATTTCCAACTATTCCACATTTTTGAAGGAAGAAGGAACATGAAACTATTTTTGAAGGAAAGCCTTTTAAAAGTGATGAGTCAGATAATGAGGAGAGGAGGCTAATATTTATTTAGCCATTAAAGTGAATAGTATGGACAATTTACATCATGTGTAATCTAATTTAATTTCTCAACAAGTCTTTGTAAGATAGATATCATATTCATGGTTTTGTAGATGAGGAAATGGATCCAGAGAGTTTAAGTAACTTGAATTCAAGCCAGGACTCAAAGACTTTGTGCTTTCTACAACATAATACTTCTGCTATACAATGTAGAGAGTCAATGCATTATGATTTTTGGACAATTATATAATATTTTAATGTTAGTGTGAATTTTGGAAACCATATCTGGAAAAGTCAGTGCCTATACATATTTGTTGATGATCTGAAGATTAAACTCTCCCAGCAGGTGTCAGAAAATAAGTTGACCCATTCATTTATATTGTAAAGTGACTAGGAGTGGTGATATGTTAATTATTGTTGATATTAGTTGAGCTTGAGCTAATTCATTTGATTACTGTTAAGTTTCTTCATTGGCACTGGAAACTTGAAAAAAAGTTGGGCATGAGGATAGAATGAGAAAGGAGAAACTCAAATTTATTGAGTGCCCATATGCCAGATACTGTAGCTAGTGGTGGAACCAAGACTGTAGTTCTTGCCTTTATGTTTACACCAATGTCCTTTTTACTCTATCTCCTTGAATCAAATGTTAGTTTACTTCTGGCCAAGTAGTTCCATATTACTTTTTTTCTCAATGCTACTGGTTTACCTAAGTTGGTGTCTACAGGACAGGGCTAGTAATGGTAAGAATGGAGGTCACAAAACTTTGAAGAGTAGGAAATCTGTTAAGGGGAAGAGAACTGTTCCCTAAACCCAGTTAACTCTGTTGTAATTTTGTCATTAGTTTCAGAGCCCAGGAAAATAGGGAAGAAGGATGAATGATTCAGCACAGATCTATCAGCACTACTAGATAATTAACCGAAATATGTTAGTTATATTCCTCTTTAAAGGAAGATTACTTTAAAGTATAGGAGGGACTCATTTAATGTTGAACATTTTATGCAAGCACTCAATTGATCTGAAAAAAATTAAAACAATAAAGAGTAAATATTGTTCATGAAACAACAGTTATGGAATTGCAGACTATTCCTATATGTAAATAGGTTGGATAACTGGATTATTTTCATTGCTGTCACTGAATATGGTGTGACTTAATCTCTATAAAGATTTTTGCCAGAGAAAGGATACATATGCCTGCTTTCTTGCCTATATCATTGTAGAAGTAATTTTAAGATGAAACAATTGTTATGTATAAAGTTGCTTAAAACTGTTCACATTAATTAACCTAAACCATTTTATGAATGTCCTATTTTATACTGGTTATATGCAACTGCTATTGAATATTTAAGCTAGAGTGCCTTTAAATGGAAGTATGCTGTAATAGGAAAAAGTTAGACTTCACAATCAAATAGCCTTGCATATGACTCTGGGCTCTGCTATTTTCTAGCTATCTGACCATTATGAGCTTTAATTACTTTATTTGTAAATTGACAATTGTATAAGTTGTCAATTGCTCAAAAAAACACCAAAAAAAACCCCATAAACTTAGTGGCTAAAAGTTAAACACTTTTATTATCTCAGTTTCTGTGGTTCAGGAGTCTGGGCATGGCTTAACTGTATCTTGTACTTCGGGGTCTCTCATGAAGCTGCAGTGAAGGTGTTGGCAAGGACTGGGGTCACTGCAGTAGCCAGGGAAGGGCTCTGCTTCTAAGTTTACATATTAGTGTGCAGGATTCAGTTTCTGGCAGGCTATTGCATTGAGGGCCTCAGTTCCTTGCTAGTGGTTATCTGATGGCTGCTCTCAGTTCCTTGCCATGTGAGCCTCTCCATATGGCATCTTGCTTTATCAAAGTCAACAAGGGAGAGAGTCTACTACTAAGATGGAAGTTAGAACCTTTTGTAATCTAATAATGGAAGTGACATGCCCTCCACATTAAGGTCTTCAATTGGTTAGGATCAGATTACTCAAGGGAAAGGGATTACACAAGGGCATGGATATCAGGAATAGGATAATTGGAGTTTGCCTGACATAAGGGCAATAATACCTATTTCACAAAATTGTTATGAAGAAGTAACATATATTTAAAAATCTTTTTATTTTTGGTCTGACCTTAAACTACCTTTCCAGATATTACGTGTTAGTTTTCTGCATAGGAACCAAACTTACCATTATTACTAAAACTATTTTCTATTTTTTGTGTTACCATTTACGCCTGCGGAATCGATTTCTTCAACTTGTAATGACTGCCCCCAGCAACTTGACATCTTCTGGGGTCTATCTCAAATGCTCCTTCTTTTTAAAAGATTTATTTTATTGTTTGAGAGAAGGTGCAGGACAGAAACAGACAGAGAGAGTGGGGGAGGCCCAGAGCAATCTCCATAGTTGTACATCATCAGTTTTTGACATAGTTTCATTCCACACAGTGGAGGTGGGGCTGCACATGCGGAATTAACTGGGGGTCTGTCCTTTATGGGGAGCAAGAGCCTTTGGTGCCATCCCTGTGGTTACCAGCTGTGCCATAGTTCAGCATATGGGTTTGCATGGGCCGTGGCCGGGATTCAATCCCCAGACTGCGAGGCTACAAGGCAAGCCCTCACCTGTTGAGCCATCCCAGCATCGCCTCAAATGCTACTTTTTGGGAAAACTTTCCTTGACTCATCCTTCTCTGATTTAGAAGTCATCTCCCTCATCTGTTCTCCCGTAACACCTTTTCATACCTTCATTTTGGCATATGTTCAGTCTGCCCTGAACTTTGTCTTTGTTACTTAGCTTATGAGTAATGATTGTGTCTTAATCTTTTGCATATCCCCATGTTGTTATAACATCATTTTGAAAACATAGGAATACAATATTTGTTGATTGTTGAATTAGTTTTTTTCAAGGTTTAGCAGTTTAATAACTTGTAGTGACACATTAAATTTAAATAGTTGTGGTTGTTTTATATGTAGTAATAATTTATATTTCTAGCACGATAGGAAATGGAATATTCTACATAAGTTAATATTCTAATTAATGACAAATATACTTTTATATGCCTAAAGTGATTTTATTTTAACCATTATTCAACTCTTTCATTTTTTAATGAATAAATATGATAATCCCATATATCAGAGATGTATGGTAAAAATCTCTAATGTCTTTTGCATATTTCTCTAGCCAAACAGTAAATTATATTACTAAGAGTAATTTAACCTTTTATTCCTGCCTCAGGTGTAGTATTTTTAGTATCATATACTGACTATGACACAGTCATATACACAGTAGGGACTATTAAACCATGTAAGGATTCTAAACCTACTTTTTAGTTTTCCCTCCTTTTTTGTCACTTTTGTGCTATAAGTGAGCTAGTTTCTAATCCCTTTATTTTCTTTTTAAGTGCTGTGTGCTGAGAAATCAGGTAGCCAGGTATAAAATGTTAATTCATGGAATCTGAATGAAGTTGTAAGTGGAATAGGAAGTGCATGAGATAGAACATGAAATCTGTTGTGATACCTGAAATGAAATTTTAGAAATTATTTTCTTTTGAGAAAATGAATCTCTTTTATTTTCAGTTAGATTTTGGGTAGTTGAAATTGTCTTATAAGTGTTGCCCTATATGTCATATAAGACTTTCAGCTAAAGTCAAAGATTATGGGAAATATGGTTCAACTTTTTTAGAAGTTTAGTTTGTGTTACTGTCTAAGTGGTTAGACAGCGGCTACATGTCACTGTGTGTTTGTATATCTACTCTGTAAGAAGAAATGATAGGTGTCTCATAATGCAACAATCAGTCTCTGGATATGAGTGTTCTAAAAAGCACGTTAGGGAATGGGATGACATACTGTTTAACACTTTCATAAGTGAACTTTGATTGTGAAGTCAGTCTACTTTTTATGTTATCAAAAGGTTAGTCATTGTACCCACACATTATCTTCAAAGTTTTTAAAAAGGAATTTTTATGATTTCTCTTCAGATTCCTTCTTGATTATTAAGTAGCTCTGACATTATCCTGCTAAACATTTAGGTTTCTAACTCTGTGTTTAGTCTTGTGGGTTTTATTTAGACTATACAGAACAATAATGGTCTAATTTAACTATTTTAAGTTATTTTGTAGTATATGTCCTTTGGCAAGCATTCAGCAGTATAGATCTGTGCATTCAGGATATTTTTCAGTTAACTTAAAATTTTTTTGTTTTTCTAGGTTAAAAAATGGCCATGCTTTAGTAACTAATCAGCCTAATGCTTTGCTTATGAAAATTTTACCATCATTAACTTTTTCATTTTGGATTGAGAAAATGAATCCAGATATAGAAGAAAGTACGGGATGTTGGATAAAAGTACCTGTTAAACAGTGGACCGTCTAATAACTAATTTGCTATAATATTGACTCTCTAGCACATAGGTAGCCCTCCAAAAAATCATCCAGTTTTCTAAATTATGGAAATTTTGTGGAAGACGTTGGCCTGGATTTTGAGCCTCATCATGGCTTCATCGGAATTTCACAGTGACCACAGGCTTTCGTACAGCTCACAAGGTAGGATTCCTGCTTTTGAAAGTGACAAAAACGATTGCTATTAATATGACAATAAAAGATTCTGAACATTTAGTTTGAATGAACTTTTTCTTTGGGATATGTAGGGATAGAAACAGAGTTCTACTGTGTCAATTTAGTGTTCATTTCATAAATGTTAGGGGCTCTAAGAGTCTAACCTGAGTCTAACCTGTTTAATATCCAGTGGCATTAGAGTTGCCTGGTGTTTCTCAGAAGGTAATAGACCCACGCCTCTTCTTCCTGTGAATTATAAAATTTAATAGGTTCATTCATTGTTGAGGTTTATAGGCAATGTCATGTTCAAAAGGAATCCAAATGTTTATGCTATGCAAGAGCCAGAAAGCAGAAAAATTCTGATATGAGATTTTTCTAATATGGACCGTTAGTGAAACAATGCTTTCCCTAATTTAAGATTTCTGATCTAAGGACTAGAACCTAGGTGAAAAAGTAAGAGTTGTAAGAAATTCAGCTTTTCAACTACTAATCCATATGTCCTTATGATTTTCATCTACAGAATTGAACTTTATGTTATAGGAAAGCTCTTAACAGAGAGGTCCCAAGAGCGAATGTCATTTTGTTTTCCATAGATCAGTCCAATCCTTATAGAATTATTGAAAGCCTACCTTTTGTGTTCCCCTCCCATGAATGTATAGTAACAAATCATTTTTTGGTGCTAACAAACCAGATTTTCCAAGTTATTATAGATTGATGTCTAGAAATTCATATGTATAAAATGTGGCTCTCAAAGTATATCAGTAAAGCCATAGCATTTAGTATGAACTCTTATCATGAGCAGTAAAATGAATACTTTCAATTCATTTACATTTGGTCATGGTTTCATGGGAATTTATATTTGTGGGTGAACTCTACAAATAGACAAAGAGATATCAGGCAGATATGTAATTTTCCTAGCTAAAAGAAGATGTGGTTAAGGAAGTAGATTGGTAATATTTATTACATCTAAGTGAGGAAAATATTTTTAATAGTCCTCTGAATTTTTGTCAGTTGATGATTTTTAACAACTTTATTGATCTGTTTTTATATATCATATAATTCATGCATTTAAAGTTTCATTTACAATTCAAGTGGTTTCTAGTATATTCACAGAGTTGCATAATCATAACAACAATCAATTTTAGAACATTTTTATTATCCCAAAAAGAAACACTGTACCCACAGTTACTCCCAAATTCCCTCCAAACCACCCTCCACCCGAACCCCTAGGCAACCTCTGCCTCTGAAGATTTGCCTGTTCTGGATATTTCACATAAATGGAATAGAATAATATGTAGTGTTTTGTAACTGGTTCCTTTCATTTAGCATGTTTTTATAATGCTCAATAATGAACTTTGATTATGAAAGCAATTATTATGAAGGGTCATTCATGTCATAGCATATATCAGTCCTACATTCCTTTTTATTGCAGAATAATATTCCATTATATGAATATCTCACATATATTTACTTGCCAGTTTGACATTTTTCTCCTTTTGGCTATTATGAACAATGCTGCTATGAACATTCATGTACAAGTTTTTGTATGGACGTGTGTTTTCATTTCTTGGGTATATACCTAACAGTGGGTCAGATGGCTCATCTTTTGAAGGACTCCCAGACTGTTTCACAAAGTGGCTACAGTATTTTATATTTCAACTTATGATTTATTAATTTTTTCTACAAGCTTATAGCTATTCTATATAAACTCTTTTGGATAACTTTCATAAATATTTTATTTGAACTAAATTTTATTCTTTTACATATGTGTATTTTTCACTATTTTAAATTTTAATATAAAATATTCATATTTTCTATAGAATTTTGCTCTTAGAATTCATGTTTTAAAAATTAATATTACTGTATGTGCTTGAGTCTAACATGGGTGGCCAATATATTTACTGGACAAAAGTCCAGTGAATAAACCAGAAGAAACCATTGTGAAGAAACCAGAAGAAAGAGTGTATTGAACAATAGCAGAAGTTTTTGAAACACCAATCTTTTTTGAAACAAGTTCAATTAATTTTAACTGAAAATTAAAAATTGCACATTAAATGGTTAAATTTAAATTTTTTTTAGAAGGAAAGTGAATTATTTATTTATTTATTTATTTATTTATTTATTTATTTATTTTTGACAGAGAGAGAGAGAGAGAGAGAGAGAGAGAGAGAGAGAGAGAGAGAGAGAGAGAGAGAGAGAGAGAGAGAGAGAGAGAGAGAGAGAGAACTGAACTGGGGGAGCTCCCAGTTCAGCATATGGTTCCACATGGGCCGGGGCCGAGATTCGATCCCCGGTCCCCGGTGCTGCAAAGTGAGTGCTCAACTCACTGAGCCATCCCGGCTTCCCCTAAATGGTTAAATTTAAAAGAGAAAAATAGTCTTTCAAAATAATTTTAAAATAATTTATTTTGAGGAGTGAAATAATTTGAACCTAATTCATCTTTAGATTTTAAATTTTTACTCATTTCTTTTGTTTAATATAAAATTTTTGTTCATACCTCACACATGATGATGCATAGTTTTAATTGATATAGTTGTTTATTCTGCTACTTCTTTGTTAAATTTTTTTTCTTCCTTGTGTTTTTTTTTTCTGGATTCTCTGCCTTGTGATTACAAAGAGGAATTCCTGACTTATCTAGAACACTACCAGCTAACTATTCCAATAAGGGTTGATCAAAATGGAGCTTTCCTCAGCTTTACTGTGAAAAATGATAAACACTCCAGGAGAAGACGGAGTATGGACCCTATCGATCCACAACAGGCAGTATCTAAGTTATTTTTTAAACTTTCAGCCTATGGCAAGCACTTTCACCTAAACTTGACTCTCAACACAGATTTTGTGTCCAAACATTTCACCGTAGAATATTGGGGGAAAGATGGACCCCAGTGGAAACATGATTTTTTAGACAACTGTCATTACACAGGATACTTGCAAGATCAACGTAGTACAACTAAAGTGGCTTTAAGCAACTGTATTGGGTTGGTAAGTAGATGTTATAATTTAAAACTTTTGTTGTGGAAGTAAATTTACAATGCAAATGTCTTTCCTCACATTAAAAAAGAAATACAGTGGTACCTCGGTTCACGAACGCTTCTGTTCACAAACAACTCGGTTCACGAACAGAAAAGTTCATCAAAATATGCTCCAGTTCATGAACTCCGCTTCGGTTCACGAACAGGAGCCGCGGCCATTTTAATGCTATTTCCTGGCTGTCACATGGTTGTGACTTCCTGTAGGAAGATCGTGGAGAGAAAGAGACACAGAAAAAAGTACACTGTGAGTACCGTATTTTCCGGCGTATAAGACGACCCCCTAATTTTACAGTTAAAACATAGGTTTAGGCCTATATTCGCTGTATAAGACTACAGCCTCGGAAGTGGGGGGGTAGTCTTATACAGCGAATATAGGCTTAAACCTATGTTTTAACTGTAAAATTAGGGGGTCGTTTTATATGCCTGGTCGTCTTATATGCCGGAAAATACGGTACCTTCAGTGACTTTTTTTGATTTTTGTTGTGCTCTTTCTACATTACTATACTGTACTAATGTGTATTGTAATTTGTTTCATATTTTTTGTGCTTCAAAAACCGAAAAAAAAGATCAGAACGGATTAACTGGATTTACATTGAACCCTATGGGAAACTGTGCCTCGGTTCACGACCAATTCGATTCGCGACCAGAGTCAGTTCACGAATTAAGTTCGTGAACCGAGGTCCCACTGTATATACATATATACACACACTTATACATACATACACACACACAAACACATAGGTGGTTTAAGTAGGGAAGTAACAGTCTAAATTTTTTGTTAATTTTGCTGCTTTTGATAGTCTTTTTGATAATGTTTGCATTGACATGTCAAAGTAAGAACTACATTTAAAACTCTATTATTAGTAGCAGAATGAATGAAACCTCAGGTTTAATTTTAGAGTTAAGTTTTTCTGTTCAAATATCTTTTATTCATAAACAAAATTCAGTCATTGATGAAGAATTTAAGATTGTGTGTGTATGTATGTGCTGTATTTTTCAGGAAACCATGACACTGATTGCTTCTTTAGGTTTCTTTTGTAATATCTTTCTCTGGTAGGAGCATAGCTTAAAATTATGTATGACCTCCTTGTGGTTATAAATTCTTAAAGCAAAATATTTTATGCTAATATGTCTTTATGAAATTTTTTTCCCTGCATTTATCTGAAGTTTGATAATAAATCTTATTTTACTTAGAAAATAGATTTCAAAAGTGTAGGGTCTATCCTAGGTATTTGAATCTATTCTAGTCTAATGGTAGATACATAGTTCAAAATTGGACACAGTTATGGTTATAAAACAAAGCCTAGTCCCACACTTCCTCTGCTGCTTTTACCCTATTAAGACTAATGTAGATGTTGCATTAAAGCTTTTTCTGTGTAAAAGAGCATATTTTGGTGCTCAAGTTATTTTCAGAACTGTATTTCTTCCTTATTCTATCACATTTATATCCTCATTTCTAGTTTAATATAAAAAACTACATGATTAGAGTTGAGTTTAAATAAATTCTAAATTTGAAAGATGCTAAACACAGCTTAGGAAAAATTTTGCTATAGGTATATATAAGAATTAGCTTTGATTGTCCATTTTCTGTAATTGTTAATGGGTTAAATTTTAATATTTGGTTTTAATTCATATAAATAGATACATTGAGTATGTTTACTGTTAATTTCTTTCTCTATAAGCAGTATTACACTTTATATACAAAATAGATTTATTTGTCTTTTTGAATAAAAATATATTATTCACAATCTGCATTTTAAAACTTTTCATTATGTTGAAATACCACTTGCTGTTAAATATAATAGAAAAATATAGTTCCTAGTCATTGATAAAGCCCTTTAAGTTTGGCATTAACATTAATCAAGCCATTGATAGTTTTAACAGGGTGATGAAATAAAGAAATTTGAGATTTAGAAAAAAGTAATTCCATTTTGAGATTTGAGGGAAGTGATTGGAGATATGAAGATGAGTTAGAACATGTAAGGGATAACGAAGGCCTATAGAAAGACTGTGGTACTGGGAATGAAGAAAATAGAATGAATTTCAACCACATTTTGGTGAGAGAATTTAGATTTGTATCTTATTAATTTTTTCTTACTGGCATCTAATGAGACATATAGTACACAGTAGATATTTAATAATATTTTAAGAAGTTGAAATAAAACTGAACTGGGTTTGGGATGAAGGAGAGAAAATAATTGAAGAATTGTCTTGGACCACACATAAAATATACTAACAATAACAGTAGCTGATGAGCTACCAAAAAAATCACAAAAAAATCTCATAATGTTGTAAGGAAATTTACGTATTTGTGTTGGGCTGCATTCAGAGCCATCCTGGGCCACATGTGGTTGGACAAGCTTACTTAATATATTATTCTTATTTCATGCAAAGTAATTTTCTTTATTCTCTCTGAAGATACTAAAGACTATCTATATAGCTAGTTAGAAAAGACAATTGACCCCATTAGACATTCTATTCATTTAGTTATATTCATAGTTGCGTTTCTACTTTTTCCATTATTCATTTATCCATTTATCCAATACCTATAAATGTCAGATAAGAGGCACTGTTCTAGGTACTACGCATACAACAGTGAACAAAACAAAAACCTCTATGATCATATAGCTTGCATTCTAGTGGAGGAGATACACAATAAAATAAATAAATAAAAGTCATAATATGTTGGATAATGATAAGTTCTGAGGTGAAGAAAATATTGAGTAAAACCTTTCAGGGAAATGGGGAAGGGAATGCTGACATCTGAGGTATAAGTTTTCTAGGTAGAAATCTTCAAGTACAAAGGCCCGATCTTAGTGTGATTGAGGAAAAGCAAGAAGACTACTATGGCTAGAGCTAAATGAAAAAGAAGGAGAATAATGGAAGATGAGGTTAGAAAGAGAACTTGGGGCCAGTGTTTAGGTTTTTAGAGGATGGGATAAAATCAGTGATGACTCCATGCTTGAGTCCTTAGCAACTGAAGAACATAGCAGTCATCAATTGAGATGAGGCAGACTCAGCCATTAACGGAGATGGAGAAACTCTGGGAAGAGTAGGTTGGGTGGTGTTGCATATCATAAGTTCAGTTGGACTTGTTAAACATGAGATGTTATGTAGCAGGCCTGGGCAGACTTTTTCAGGGCAAGGGTTATTTCCAGTTTTCTCCAAGTTTTATGATCCACTGGCTATTTATTTTTACGTGCTCAAGTACATATAGCTGCCTCCATTGTGAAGAGCCAATTTTTGCCTCTAGCAACTGTATATGTGTATGCCTAGCTGCTAGGTCCTGGTCTAATGTGGCACCTGCTAGGATACTTTTTTCTTTTTCTTTTTTTTAAAGATTTATTTTATTGACTTTGACAGAGAGACAGAGACAGAGAGAGACAGAGAGAAGGGGGAGGGCCCAGAGCAGTCTCCATAGTTGACAGCATTAGTTTTCCATGTAGTTTCACTCTACAGGTGGGCACGGGGCTGCGCAGGTTAGGAACCGGGCCGGGAGCCTCCCGCATAGGCCCCGGCAAGAACTGAACTGGGGGCACACCCCAGCTCAGCATATGGGTCCGCATGGGCCGGGGCCGGGATTCGATCCTCAGTCCCCAGGGCTTCAAAGCGAGTGCTTAACCCGCTGAGCCATCCCAGCTTCCCCTACTTTTTCCTTAATTCACACGGTCAGCCCAAAGTTGTTTGGTGGACCACGATTGACATCTTGCCCAGCCCTGTTATGTAGGACGTTGAATATGCCCATCTGGAGTTCAGGAGAGAGATGTGAATTATGGACTTATAAATTTGGAACTCATCAATATATAGATGACAGTTAATTCCAGGATATTATCTGAAATTGCTCAATTGAAGAGAATAGATAAAAAGTCCAAGGGCTGAACCTTCGGGCACTCCAAGAGGTTAAGGATGTCAGAAAGATATAGAGGAGACAGCTATAAACAGTGGAGAAGAAATTAAAGGAAAACCAGGCCAATATTTTAGAAGCCAAGAGAAGGAAGTGTTTAAAGAGAAAAAAAAAATACTGCTGAATTAAAATAAGAATAAGACTGAAAACTGACCATTGGCTTTATCAGTGAGGAGGTTACTGGTGACCTTGACAAAAGTAGTTTTGGTGAAGTCATAGTGAAATTTGAAAAAGAGACAAAAACCTGGTTGAAGTAGTTTTAAGAAGAAATGGGAGAAAAGAATGGACCATGTAAACAATTATTTTAAGGAATTTTGGAAAAGCAAGAAATGATCAGTTGCTGCAGGCTGAAGTGGGGGTGACAGGAGGTTTTGTTTTGTCTGAGGAATGATTATGCGGAGAGAACCGAAATTACTGGAGTGGTGCTCTTGATAGGTAAGAGGGAATGGAATCATATCCACAAATAGAACAATTGTCCTTAGTTAGGGGAATAGACAGCTATCCATAATAACAGGAAATAAAATAGATGATACAGACATGAGATTCAGGTAGGCAGGGTATTGGTGGGTATAGGTGTTTGTAGGAAGTTGTGCAGTGTTGTCCATAGGAAGAGAAAATAGAAAGATGAGCTGTTGGGGGTTAAGAAAAGAGGAGAAAGTATGAAATATTTATCCAGGAGAGTGGGATACTGAATGAACCAGAGAAACATAGTTTAATTGCCATGAAGCATTAAGGATACAATTGGGATTATAATGATGAATTTAAAGTGAGACAAGTCAGCATGTTGGTGTTTTCCTGTGGCTAAATGAAGCTGCAGCGGTGAAGAACCAGGGTAGTAAAATTGAATTTAATCAGGGTTGTGGTTTAACCTAATAAGTTCCGTGAAGGGAGAAAAGGGCAAGGAAATTGAAGGTGGAATTGAAGCTGACTTAGGAGTGAAATGAGGACACGAAGTTGGTGGAGGACAGTGAAAAGGATCAGTGGGTCCTGGTCCTAGTGGCATAAAAGGATGGCTTCTTGGAGTTGAGATACCAGAGGGACAGTAGCGGAAAGATAGAAGAATGGGATACTTGAAATGCAGATGATGACAATGTTGCAAATATTGATAATGTTGAAGTCTAGGGTTTGACTATGGGTTTGAACGTCTAAGGTAAGGTGAAAACACAAGATATTCAAGAGGAGGTCAGAATTGATAGGGCAGGGATTAAAGAGATCATCTATGTCAGTAGTGCTTATCCTGGGATCCATGGATAGAATTCAGGGGGTTTGTGAACTGGGATGGGGAAAATTACCCCTTTATTTTACTAATTCTTAACTGAAATCTAACATCTCCTTCAACTGTGGATATAGCTAACAAACCAATAAAGTGATAGCAGTACCTGTGACTGTCCCCAATAGAAATGATAGATATTTCCATATCATAGTTTTTGCAGAGTCCTCTATATATTATGTTAATCACTATTATGAAGTTTTTAGATCCATTGCAGATCTTCTTACAATGTTATAAAAGACATATGTATTGCTATTATATTTAAAAGTTTTTTTGATGACTGTATTTTAGTATAACTGGTTTTATTTACAATTCTAGTAATACATATTTTTTTCTGTTAAAATATTATTCTGAAAATTGGTAGCTACGCTTTACCCCTAGACTTCCAAATAGATCCAGGGCACATGCACACACAGAGACACACAACTTTTAAGAACCTATGATGTAAGAAGATATTGAAATCAACAGTTATTTCAGAAATGATATTTCAGACAGTGGCAGTGACCCATAAGCTAAAATCTTTAAGGAACGAAGAAAACAATCTGGGTCAGTAGATAACTAACTGCAACTAGCAGAGGAAGAAGGTGATGGCTTGAATTTTGAAGCTAGTGGGTTTTGTTTATTTGCTTGGGTTTTTTGTGGTTGGTGTTTGTTTTGGAAGAGAGAGAGGGAGAATTGTTTGGAAATGGCACATGTTTTACTTCCAGGTCCAATAGGAGGCAGGTAGGAGAGAAAACAGCCAGCATTCCAGAGGATTACAGGGAAGAAAGAGTGTCAGTTAGGGAAGTTCAGGTTTTTGTTTGAGCCAGATGAAGTGAACATTCACAGATGAGGCTGGTGATATAGGGAATTGTGTTGATAATTGATCTTGAGTTTGAGAGGACACAGTAGAAATATTTTAATTGGTGAAGGGAGAAGTAGCAGATGAGTTCAGAAAACATGATGTGTATCGTTATATGGGGAATAGAATCAAAGGGTTGACTCTTGGTATTCCTCTAAGGGCAGGCATGGCAGGGAAATGGAGCATGATGGGATCAGACCTAATCGTCCATGCTCCTGAGGCAGATAGTGTAGAGGGTAGTGGGGATGCCGAGGCAAATGAGAGCAGGGCTCTATGGAGGCATGCACAGATTTCTGGGATTCCCACTTCACTCAGCTCATCTATCATCTGGCCTCCAGCACCTTTCTCATTTCATAATCATTTCCCCCTTACCTCCCTCTAGCTTTAGTCATTCCTTGCTATTTATCAAATACTGCATGCATGCTTCTACCCCATGCCAACCAAAGGCAATGCTGTTCCCACTGTCTGGTCTGTTTTTTCCCAAGGTATCTGTTTGGCTTGCTCCTTTAATTTACTCAAGTTTCTGTTCAGATGTCATCTTATTAGAGAGGATCATCATAAATAGTTTGTATAATTCCCTCACTTCTGATTACTCTCTGTCCTCTTATACTGCTTTATTTTTCATCCTAACATTTATCATTACCTGATCGATCATTTCTTTATCCAAGGAATGGATTACTTCTTTCTAGCTCCTCCCACCAGAATGTAGACTCTATGATGGAGGAGGAACTGATTTGTTCACTATTGTATCCACGCTACCTAGAACAGTACCTGCCATGTGTGAGGCACTCAAAACATACTTGGTAAATGAATAAATAAAATCAGAAACAACCCTCAGAGGATAGGGCAATTATAATAGAGTAAGAATACAAGTTCCAAAGTCAATTAAGCGAGTTTGTTACTTATTTTGCTCAATCTCGGTTTCTCATCTACAAAGAGGAGCTGATAGCTGTAGGTACTTCAAAGAGCTATTAAGGTAAAATACTTATGGACACAGTCAATAGTTTAGTGGCTACTTGAGGGTAAGGGGGGAGGTAGGTGGGGGAGGAGGGAGAAAGCATCAAATACATGATGATGGAAGGAGAATTGACTCTGGGTGGTGAGCACACAGTGCAACACATAGACAATGTAATGCAGAGTTCTACACCTGGAATCTATGTAATTTTTACCAACCAATGCCACCCCAATAAATTTAATAATAGAACAGTTCATTGTTTTTTAAAAATCAAATGAGATAAGGTGTGTGAACATCTTACAAAGTACCTAACACAAAATAGCTGGATTTTCTTCCCGTATCTTTCCATTCTTGAAATTACAGATTGTGTTTACTTAAAGGCTTCTGACTCTGTTTTTCTCCCGTAACCTGAGTTTCTTGTTTGGAACCTTAAAACCATTTTCTGCCCACAGTCCAGAGTGACATGATTTCAGTGCTCTAGGGTACTGCTTTTCTGGGCAGTACTCTAGATCTCGCTTTCCTACACTTCCCTCTTAACAAAACTTCTTGTCTATGCCCTCTTTTCTGCAGGAAACAGGCTCAGTTTACTATCACCTTGTTAATCTTCCTGGTGAACTAATTCATGCTCAGGTATTTAGAGTTTGAGAATGGCTTATTATGTTATTTCTGTTGGTATTTGCATTTAATAATTTAGGGACTCATATCTTTAAAGTAAAGCAAACAGTGGTGAAAATAATATGAAGTGACTAAAGCCTGCTTTATTTTTTATTTTTATTGTTTTTGTATTCCTTCGTTCATTTCCCATAGGTGACTGCCAGGTTTACCTATATATTAAGAACAGTTCTGATTATGTCTTATCTTTCTTTCCAAGCATGTGATACTTACCATGAATTTTCCTATAGAGAATCATTGAGGTTTAGATTCAAAGGGGCCTTGGAGATTATCTGGACCAGAGGCTTTCGGCTTCTTTTTTTTTTTAAAGCAGCAAAATCCTTTTCTCAAATGAAATGCTATGTGGAAACTTAATATATAGATTAATAAAAGCACAGCTGATTCCTAGGACCAGGAATCCAAGCCATGTAGGTCTTTCTTTGTTGTCTGGGGCAGTCCCCTGAGGGCACTTCCAGGGAACCCTTAGGGCTCCCCAGAGTGCTGTTTTAAAACCACTAATTTACACCAACCCTTTCATTTTTTTCAGCTGAGGAAATACACCCAGAGAGTTTGCGTTTTATCCAGTGTTACAGGGTAAATTAGTCGGGTTAAGAGCAGTCCTCACGTGTGCCACATTTAGGAAAACACTTTTAGGCGAGGATGGAAGTTCTTATTTCTGATGTGAATAACTTTTACTATCTCATTTCTTTTAATCAGCAAACTTTTATTTGGTGTACATAGTACATAGGAGACATAGTCTGTGCCTGTAACTGATATGAAGAAATATGAGACATAACCTTTGCCATAAGAAAGCAACTAGTATAGTCTGGAAGATAAAACATGCACTTGAAAAGTCGTATCATATTTAAATATAGCTTCAGGACTTGAGAAGTAGCAAAGCAGTGTGGAATTAATTAAAAAGAAATTAAATATAAATAATATACTCTGTTGGAGCTCAGAGGAGGGTGAAGCTACCCCAGTTAGGCTAGAGAAAGTTTTAAAGAGGAGCTGTGATTGAACTGAGTGGGTCTTGGCTAAATAAATAGGTGTAAGGCAATATAATACTATGAATAATAGCAGAGTGGTATGTGAATTCCAGCTCTCTCTCTGACCTCTATACAATATTCAGAAAGTTCTTAGCCTCTAGCCTGTTACATCTGCAAAATGAGGATATATGGGATGTATATTATTTAAGGACATATTAATTGGTATAACATAAACCTTAAAATGTCAGTAGTTATCACAATAGAAGTTTATTTCTGCTTTATATCAGCATCTCTGTTGGAAAACTTTCTACGAGGTCACTCAGGGACTCAGGTTCCTTCTCTTTTGGCTTTTACCTCCCCCAGGTCTTTTTTCAGAGAGAGTGGGCAATTCCACTGGGAAGGTTTTCAGGAGCTGGGCCTGAAAGTGACATACACTGCCCATTTTTCTATTGGCCAAAGTTCCGTTACAAAGCTACACCTAAACACAGAGGGAGTAGTTAAGTGTGCACAATTTGGAAAGGAAATAAATCTTAGTGAACACATAGAGGTCTCTATAACCTCACAGGATTGTTAGAAAGATTGGAGGAAATAATGTACGTGTCATGCTTAATTCAGGGCATAGCATGTAGAGGTATTTAAAGATCTTTTTTAAAGAAAAGGAAAATTTATGTTTTGCTGAATATAGACAATTCACTACATTTCTATTAACACATGTTTTAACATTTTGGAGAGATACCAATTTATTTTTGACTTTTGGTAATGATTTTTCAAAAGATTCTTCTTGGTAAATTCTTTGCTTCTTTTTCTTTTAGCATGGTGTTATTGCAACAGAAGATGAAGAATATTTTATTGAACCATTAAAGAATACCACAGAGGATTCCAAACATTTTAGTTATGAAAATGGCCATCCCCATGTGATTTACAAAAAGTCTACCCTTCAGCAACGGCATCTGTATGATCACTCTCATTGTGGGGTTTCGGGTAAGTGAACATGTGGCTTTTAGAAAGCATATATTGTATGGTCACTCTCTCCTAGAATGTATGGTAAGGGTAATAATAAAAGTAAATAAGAATTTGAGTAATTAGAATGATATTGCCCAGGTTCCCCTTAAACATTACATATCAGTAGTTTAAGTCAATTTTGGAAGCTCTCTCAGAAGTCTTTAAAATGTAAATAAACAGTGTTTTGATTTTTTTTTTCTTGAAGGGGCAAGAACCCTACCTTATTTTATTCAGGTAGTAGTTACAGCTTTCATGCACAGATGTTCCATAGCACTCTGTGCTGTTTGGTCAGCCTGATATTATGATGCTAGTGACAGGAATTTAGACACTTGAATAAGACTTGAAGCAATTTAAGGTAGTATTCAGAGATAGTGATAATTAGAGTACTCTGGGAGTGCATAGTAGGGGCCTGAACTTAGTGGTCAAAGACAGCTTCATGGAGGAAATGACTTCTAAGCTGAGGCCTAAGGGTATAAGACAAGGCAGCTGGGCAAATGTGGAGGGAGCAATGGATAGTGTTCCACATGAAAGAAATAACATTTACAAAGATTCTGAACCTAAAGAGAGAATGTCACATCCCAGAAACTGACAGTTTTATATAACTGGATATTAGAATTTGGATGGGAGAAATAGGGGTGATATTCATGGTGGTTGAGGGGAGTGGTTGTGAAAGATTAAACTGGAATGATAAGAAGAGGCCAAATCACAAAGAACTTATAAACCATGTGGGGAGTTTGTTTAGCCTAAGTGTGCTGGAAATCCATTGAAAGGTTCTATGCAGTAAGTATCATGTGATCAGATTTAAGTTTCTGAAAGATTACTCTGTAAGCCATATGGAGACTAAATTAGAGAAGAGCATGACTAGAGGTAGGGAATTATGAGGCTGTTTAGTCTAAAAATTAGAAAACTTAAGAGAAATAGAGGACATAGCTTAACATAGTAGAACGACCATGGGCTTCGGTGTAGCTTTAGACAAATTACCCAGGTTCTCCACGTATTTTAAAGATTTGTGCTATATAGTTGGAGCACAGTATTGCTGAGGCAGATTTCAGCTTAATACAAATAAGAGTTCACCAACAAGTAAATTTAATGAAAAATGGAATGGGTTTAATAGATAGATTTGTAAAAAATGGAATGGATTGCCTTGCAATTAGTGAATGCATTACCCTTTTTTTCTTCTTAGTATCTTTCATGGGTGGGCTCCTTATATTCTGCTTCAAATATTAAGTGTTCTTTAAAATTCTTTCCTCAACTGACCTCATTCTGCACTCTCTCTTTTTGAGTAATCTCTGAGGCTTTTAATGATGGGAGATCCTTGTTAGTCAAGAATAACTGGTACCAGAAAAAGACCCCTTAAAATGAATGCACTTAAGATGTGAAATAAAAATTTATAGTAAATAATAATAAAAACATTTTGATTGGTTTTGTATTGAGTAATGAAACGAAACATGATGGAAATAGTTTGCTTTATCTTATATTTAATAAAAATTAAGCTATCAGTACAAGCATATAAAATTCTTTAAAAATTAGGGTTTAAATATTTAGCTGTTTATTGTGATATAATTTTTGTATTTAAATTATCCTCTTCTGAGTGCCTATTTCATTAACTGGTCTTTCACAGGCAAATATTTATTTTTTCAATGGTTTAGGCATGAGTCCAATAGTTCTCTGACCACACTCTTATCCCTATCATAAAATTCAGCCCTTTTGAGGGAATATTTTCTTCTTCTATGATCTTTCCCATTGGATTACTAGACTGTTTTTTAAATGGTCCTCGCTTTTAATCTGTTTCACTCAGTAGCCATTTCTACAACCTCAGTGTCAGTCTATTTAGTTCAGGCCCTCATTATCTCTTGCCTAGACCACTGTAGTGACTTTCTAAATGGTCTTCCTTCTTTAGGTTTGTCTTTCTGTCTTTAGTCAAGTCTGTCTCCTAAATCTGGCTGCATTACACACTTTAAAGCACTTCATTGATTACCAATAGTGGGAATATAGTAGGAAGTCCTTAAGTCCTGTGGGAATGTCCTAAGATATTATTGGAAAAAAAGTGTTTTGTGTTCAGTAAGTTTGGGAGAGGTTTGGCTAAGAGCTACTGATTTTAATTGTGATAACATTTCAGCAGCTTAGTTCAAAAGAGTTATGCAATTATAGGCATACATTGCTAATTAACCTGTTATTGGGAACTCAAGTTTATATCAAAATATAAGATATAAAAAAACCTTTTGAAAGTGGGTATATTTATCTCAGATTCAGATATGAATTTTTCTATAATTAGATTTAAGCTGAGTTAAATTTTTTTGAAAGTAATGTCTTTTGAAGAAAATTTAGAAAATACAGTATAAAAAGAAGAAAAATAAAATGAAAAGAAGTTGCTTTTATACAACGACCCAGAGATAACTGAATGTTCTTGTAGTCCATTGACTACACCTGCATTATTATCTACTTCTGTATTTATTAAATAAATATTAATTTAGCATGTATGTACAAGGCTATTCTAGGTATTGGGGATGCAGCAATAAATAAAGCAGGAAGGGCCCCTGTTCCATGAAGTTTATATTCTATTGAGGAGAGACAGTTAATTAAATAAGCAATCAAATAAAAAATACAGGGCCAGCTATCAAGAAGTAAGAAGTGTTGGGAAAGCTGGGATGGCTCAGCGGGATAATCGCTTGCTTTGAAGCCCGGAGGACCGAAGATCTAATCCTGGCTCCGGCCCAGGTGGACCCACATGCTGAACTGGGGAGTTCCTACAGTTCAGTTCTCTCTCTGTCTCTGTATCTCTCCCTCTTTCTGTCAAAAACAAAATAAAATAAAAATTAAAAAAAAGAAGTGCTATAAATGAAAAATCATCTTGAATGGCTGTATATATTCAAATATATTCTGAATTGCTCAAACACTTAAAATTTTATTTTAGATTGTAAAGACATCTATGTATTTGGTTTTGAGGAAAAGTTCTTTATTGTATTTGTTTATGGAGGAATGTTATCTTGAACATTCTACACTCTACCCATAATTAAACTGAGCAAAGCATATGTAATGAGTATCATTTGAAGAGCTACTAATCTTTATTTTGAAACAAAACAAAAAAGTCAAATCTGTATTCTATTTTAGACTAAAATTATATTAGTTACAGATCATTAAACTTAATATAAATCAGTCGATTTACAATTATGGAATGTAGATATTGTTTTTTAATGATCTAATCATGCTGAATTAATTTATTTTTTTAAATGAAACTGAAGATGTTAGCTTTTTCAATTTTATATAATTAAGTTTGCTAATATTGTTTGTATATCAGACTACAAATTCTCTGAGTAGAAGGACTCTTTTCATTTATGAATATCCATCAAAGAATTATATATAAATGTGTGTCTGGTGAATTGATAGCCAAGCAAATTAAAAAGCTATTAATAAAAGTTTAAAAAATATGAAAATGATGATTATAATAATAGCACCTACTTTATGCTGAATGCTATCAAATGAAAAACACCATTGCTAAGTGTTTATTTAGCCCAGTGGTGTATAATTCTTTTCACTATACTTTAAACAAAAATAAGGAGAAATTGGATGGATCAGTGAAATAAAAATCATCAAAATAATGGAAATTAAATCCTATTTTTCGACATTAAGCTGTCTAGTTAGAGGAAGGGAAGACGAGGCATGATTTGAATATATGAGTGGTTTTATGATCACAGAAAAATGAGCAGGTGAAATTGGAATGATGTAATTCAGTAAAGATTTTAGCTATGGCATAACAATATTACTACAAACGTAGAGGCTTAAGGAATACACTTTTATTATATCACAGTTTCTGTGGACCAAGTTTATCTACATAGCTTTGGTCAGGGCTGGATTCTCATTTGGAGTCTTGACTGGGGAAAAATCTACTTCACTCCCTTGGTTCTTGGCAACATGCAGTTCCTTGCCATTATAGCTTTTGGGCCAGCTGTCTACCAGAAACTACCTACAGTGTCTTTCCATGTATGGTTCACTGACTTGGTTGCTTGCTTTTCAGCAAGGGAAAGACTCTAATAAGAAAGACGCTACAATATTATGTAACATAATTACATATAGTACTTATGTACATTTTATCATCTTTGCTATATTCTATTGGTTAGAAGCAAGTCACAGGTCCCATCCATATTAAAGTGGAGGAGATCACAGAAAGGTGTGAACATCAGAAGACAGAGGTCCTGGGGGCCACCCACCAGTCTGTCAGCTGGATGGAGGGGAGTACTTAAGTGACTGTCTTGGGGCTATACTACTGAAATAAGAAATAGATGTCTCTGCTTTTCTTGACCAACTAAGAAAAAAGACACTACTTTATATGAGTTTCAAAAATATTTGACTGATACTTCTCATGGTTCTTTTCATCTTATTTCTTAAAATGTATAACTTCTACCAAAGTAATTTTTAAAAGATAAAGGCTAAAGAAGTTAGAATAATGAGAAAGCACAACTTCTTGCTATGTATATTACATAAATTAATCATATTTTTCTCACTATATTTTTCAATAAGTGGAGGTTAGAAAGATTCACTGTTCAGTATAAGAATATGAAAGTGAGATACACAGAGGACCTGTATCAGCTCAAGTTGACTAAGTGAAGATGAATGTAAATGAGGCAAGTATTTAGAAATACCATAGCACTAAAAGGTTTCCTGTGTATTGAAGAACCAAATGTCTAGAAAACCAAGAATAAACTACAATCCACACTAAAATGTAGTTTAAAGTGAGTCATGCTGGAATCACGATCTTCCAACTCTCATTCCAACTCCCTTTACATCTAGGTTTTGGGAAAGGAATTCTTTGGGTATCTTAGTATAAAAGTTGTAGACTGCAAAACTAACTGAAAAAACTAATTCACAGCTTTTTAGAATAGAGATTTCTAGAACAGTAGAATTGATCTAATTATGATAGTTTAATAAAAGCATCTTTAAATGCTCAAAAGTGTCTTAAGAATAGATTTCTACATTAATGTTTGTCAGAAGTGTCTGAGGCTGTTTAGAAAGTTAGTTAATACGCTAGTTGTTTTTAAACAACTTCAAATTATTTTTTTGAAGATTTATTTTATTGTTTTTGACAGAGACAGAGAGAGACAGAGAGAAGGGGAAGGGCCTGGAGCAGTTTTCATAGTTGTACATCAGTTTTTGACATGGTTTCATTCTACACAGGTGGATGGGAGTTGTGCAAGGCAGGAACTGGGTTGGGGGCCTCCTGCATGGGAGGCGCACCCCCTCAAGCCAGGGGCTGAACCAGGGGGCAAAAACTGAACTGGGGGCCTCCTGAATAAGAAGCACACCTCAGTTCAGCATATAGGTTAACATGGGCCAGGGCTGGGATTCGATCCTCCTTCCCTGGGGCTGCAACTCAAGCACTTAACCCTCTGAGCCATCCTGGCTTCCCCTAAATGATTTTTTTTTTTAAGTTATCTATTCTAAATTTAAAAGTAGTATGATATTATCATTTACTGGAGTATTATGAAATGATTATTTGAAAAAATTTTTTATTAAATAATTTATTAGATTTATTTTGTTTTGTTTTTGAGTAGTTGAATATGATTAATGCTTAATTTTTTAGATTTTGTAATTATTTTGAAAAATTTAAAGTTTAATTTTCTCACTATTATATTTCTTCATCCTCTCCCCTCTTCAGAAAAATCTTAATATGTTAGAGAATTTATGAGAAGCATGTCTTTATGTAAGGCCTATAAATAAATAAATTTAATTAAATTTTTGAACTAGTTTATTTATTTATTTTTCTTATTGTAGACCTTATAAATGGCAAACCTTGGTGGCTGAATGACACATCTGCTTTTCCTTCTGCACTACCAATTAATGGCACACATATCCACTACAGACAGAAGAGATCAGTAAGCACGGAACGATTTGTAGAGACATTAGTAGTGGCAGACAAAATGATGGTGGGCTACCATGGCCGCAAAGACATTGAACATTACATTTTGAGTGTGATGAATATTGTAAGTTTGATCCCTCTACATAATATTTTAATTTAGTAGTTTCTTGTGGTTTTTGACTCAGGTTATGAATTATTGTGAAATAATGATTTAAAGAATTTATTTATCTAATGTGGGAAAACATTGATATACTAATGTTTCAATTCCATGGAAAATAAATTTAAAGTTTATCTTATTGTTTATTTTTAGATAATATGACTTTTTTTTTTTTAACTTAAAACATCAGCTCAGCCTCTCAATTACTATGTTAAAGTTTATCTTTAGGAGAAAATATTTCTTAAGGTAGACTAGTGTAACAAACCTTTGTCTGAGTCATCTTTTTTTTTTTTTTACAAATGAATTTATTTTCTTATCCTTAAAATAAAAGTTATAGTGAGGAATGAATGGGGTGATATATGTTTGGTGTCTGCTGTATTATTAACATGTGCTCAACAAATGGTCGTTATTTTATGGTTGTTGCAATTTATTTTGTAATTTTCTCCGTGATTTTTTTTTTTAATTTTATTAAAAAAAAAATTTTTTTTTATATATATTTTATTGTTAGATTTAATGGGGTGACATTGGTTGGCAACAATCAGACAGTTTCCCAATGGACAACTCCACATCACATCACCCATGCATTGCATTATGTGCCCAGCTCCCAGAATCAGGTCCCCCTCCACCACCATATATCTGGTGCCCACTCCCCCCCCAACTACCCCTCCCCCCTCCCCCCTCCTACCTCCTCTCCAGGTAAACACCAAACCATTGAGTGTGTCCATAATGCTGGTGCTGACTGAGTCATCTTGATGGTATTGTTCTAATTGACATGGGATAAAAGAAAACCTTTTTATGTACACAGTAGTTAAATTCATGAAAAATTGTTTTATCACTTAAAAAAAAAATCAATCACTCCATGATTTTTGTCTGACTTTGTGTCTTTTCTTATTTTCTGGAGGTCAGGTTGCCAAACTTTACCGTGATTCCAGCCTAGGAAACGTTGTGAATATTATAGTGGCCCGCTTAATTGTTCTCACAGAAGATCAGGTAAGAATGAGTTAGTTTACAAATCCTAAACTCTTAACAGGCTATAGAATTATTTATTATAAAATAATATATTTTATTATTGCTCTTTTTAGTTCTAGTTGAATATGATTTTCAACACTAACCATTTAATAGTTTAAGCAAATCTTAGATTACAAGAATATATCTCTTACTGCAAATTAAAGCTATATCTATATTTATGTATATTAACTGTATGATTCAGTATCAAGGCAAGCATTTGCATGACAGACCTTCTAATAGAGGTTTTGGTTGTTTTTGTATGCTGATAATCACATATATTCACATTATTATTAAAGCTGGAACTGGAAAGAATGTCTCTTTAATAATACATTAAATTAATTCTAGATCAGATATTACAGAGAGAAAAGTTGGCAAGAGATTATTCCTAGAAACCACTGCTTCTAATTATAGTCCTACTTTAGCCTTCAAAAGTTTTAACAAGTGACCTTCGTAATTTGTATGGAACATTTCTGGTATGCATGTTGTATTGCAGCCAAACTTGGAGATAAACCACCATGCAGACAAGTCCCTCGATAGCTTCTGTAAATGGCAGAAATCCATTCTCTCTCACCAAAGTGATGGAAACACCATTCCAGAAAATGGGATTGCCCACCACGATAATGCGGTTCTTATTACTAGGTATGGTTTGTTGCAAGTATTTTACCTTTGATTGTTGTGTTTGATATTGTAACTATATTTGGTTTTATCTAAAACCTCATTTAGGTAATGAGTATAAAAAAAGCAAAATAGTAACTTATTATTCACCACTGAGAAAGAATATATTACATTATTATTGTGCTTGCATCAAATGAATCAACTAAGAAAAAAGAAAGATTTAGCGTTGATATAGAAATTTAATAAATATATTTCCTTCTACTAAGGTCTTTTCATAAGGTTTATTTGGAAGCACATATATGTGCTTTGTTAATTGAACAAAATACATACTAAGAGCAAGATTTTAAAATGTATGAGGAAAATATATTTTAAAAATAGAAGTGTTATCATTCTTGGTTATAAATTATATTAGTTATTCTTACCTCCAAATTGTTAAAATGGAGGGCATCAGTAGTTAAACAATTTACTTAGATGAATGTTTAATTAAAAATATAATTAGCAGATATAAAGAAGCAGATCTATTATATGTTAAACAGCTTGTCTCTCAAGCAAAATTAGTTTTTGATGATAATCCAATGAATGTATATGTTTCTTTCCAGTTTTATAAAACTGTATTTATATTCATTTTATTCCTTACTATCTGAGAACAATTCTGTGAAGTAGATATTATTATTATTTTTCCCATGTAAGAAATGAGGAAACTGGTTCAAATACTTAAGTTGCTCAAAATCTCTCAGCTAATAAGTGAAAGAACAGAACTGAAACCCTGGTGATCCTACTTTCTTTCACTATATTATGCTATTTGTCTTCTTATTTTTTTAATAATCTAGTTATGATTGGTTAGAAACATACTTAAATCGCTTAAAGATAAGTTTGTCTTTTGACCTCTTATCAGCATTTAAAAATGAAAGCAATAACAATCAACAGTAAGCAGCATTACTCAATCATAGCTAAATGGAATAGTCTTTGTTTTCTTGATTATTTCTTTTAATTTGCAAGGCAGTATTTAACATATACTTTATATGTGGTGTGCTCATTTCTCTACATTAAGCTCTATGGAGGGAATATAAAGTATATGGGATCAATCAGATTCTTTAGATCGAGAGTCTTACCTAAGATAATGTGAATTTAGCTTAAAAAAATTCCTGTTTAACTGAGTTTAAATTTTGGAATTTGTTTTTCTTTTTACATTTAGAGTTACTTTAGTTGCCTTTATCCACCTGACATTGTAAACCAGAAATTTTTGTTTATGACATGCTTGTTGAATAAAAACAACATTGTATAGGTCTATATTCATGTGTGTTGACACATCAGTCTGATAAATTCTGCAATTCCTCATAGTCTTGTGGTCTGGAATGATTCCCAAATATATTTGAAGAGTTAAAAATATACTAGGAATTGTGCAAATATAGAAACCTTTATGTAAAAGTATATGTGGATATTATTAGCATAAAGAAATTACTAAAGGAAAATGTCAATTATATAATAATCACAGATATTTATATTGGCTTCTGTATTTATACTTACAAAGTCTTACCTTTTGCCAAAAAAGCAATATCCAGTGGGCTACTAATACTTCACATTTTTATTTTTGTATCTGCATTGGATTTTTAGTTTTGCATCAAATGAAAGAAGTTACACCAAGTGTGCTCATTTGTAAGTATTTGAGTAGTGAAATACATCTGGACAGTTAGCCACCCTTTCTTTGCACTGGCTACTGTCTGACTTGTTACTCTGAATTGGCCAAGCTAATTTTCTGATCCTCTGCAGAGCTCTTCTTTGCTTTAATAAGTTACTTTTAATCTTTTTTCTGATGTCTGAGATTTGAACATAAAATTTTCTTTTTAAATTTGTCTCCCAGTGGTCAGATTAGCACTAGAAATGATCCCAAGATTTAATAGGACTTCAAAGAGTTCATATCTCATATCATTTTATATTGGTAATGTGATGGAGGTGAGGAAAATGCCAGTTTAGGGCATCATAGAATGCCTTTTTGAGTTGTTATTAAAGTCTCAAAGTAGCTTTTAGCTTATTTAAAGATGTACAAATATTTGAATTATTGGGGCCACAGAGTGTCTTACCCAAAGGAGATAATTATCGTCTCTAATATTTAGGTTTTTGTTTTTTTTTAAGATTTGTTTTATTCTTTGAGAGAAGGTGAGAGAGAGAGGAGAGAGACAGAGAGAGAGCGAAAGGGGGAGGGCCCAGAGCAGTCTCCATAGTTGTACATCATTAGTTGTGACATAGTTTTATTTCACACAGTTGGATGTGGGGCCACACAGGGTGGGAACTGATTCAGGGTACTCCCTCATGGGAGGTGAGAACCTTTGCCACTATCCCAGTGGTTACAGTTCCACCTCAGTTCAGCATTTGGGTTTGCATGGCTGGGGCCAGGAATCGAACCCCAGACCTCGTGGTTGCAAGGCAAGCGCTCAACCTGCTGAGCTATCCTAGCTTCTCAGGGTTTGTTTGTTTTTGTTGTTGTTAGAGGGTTTACCAGTGCTTGACTCTCCCTCTTAAATTTTTTATTTGTGAAATTGAACATGTTTAAATCATATTGCTACTTTTAGTAAAAATAATTATGAGAATTCCAGAGGTGATTTTATGTTAATGCTGAAAATTGCTCCATGTAACTCACTTGTTAATATGTTCAGGGTTATGAGTTCTCCATATAGAGGTAAGATCATGATTTATGTTTGCTTGAAAAGTCAGCTCACTAGGGAGAATGTATAATGTGTTTATTGAGAATTCCAGAGAAAAATTGATGGGTATGTTTATCTCTAGTAGGCCTAATATTGTCCTAGGGATTTAAATGTTTAGGCAGAAAACCATTTGAAACTGTAGTTACTTTGGTAATAATAGTTACTTTTAAAAAAACTATAAAAACTCAAAATGCTATCTCTACTTATCAAATGACATTTCATTGTTTTATTTTACTGATATAAATTTAAAACAAACTCTGCTTTACAAAGCTATCAGGTCACTGTGACTAGACAGAAAGAAAATAAAGTATAAAAAATTTTTTTAATTTTGTTTTTACATAGTACCAAAAACATTGAATTAACACCAAAGAGCATCTTAAAAATAATTTATATATATGTTTAAATTTTTATATATATTTATGTTTACACATGAATATATATATACACACACATAAATAAACGAATATATATATATATACGAATACATATATATATGTATATGTGTTTGTGTGTGTGTGTGTATATATATATATGATATAGTGAACATTTGTTATATATCAGCTAACTTTAATCCTTTTTAAAAATTGAAGTATAGGGGAAGCTGGATGGCTCAGTGGGTTAAGCATTCACTTTGCAGCCCCGGGAAACGAGGGTCGAATCCCGGTCCCTGCCCGTGTGGACCCATATGCTGAACTGGGGAGTGCTCCAGTTCAGTTCTCACCAGGGTGAGTCCTTGGCCCAGTTCCTGCCCTGTGCAGCCCCGCGCCCACCTGTGGAATGAAACTATGTGGAAAAACCAATGATGCAACTATGGAGACTTCTGGGCCCTCCCCCTTTTCTCTGTCTCTGTCTCTGTCTCTCTCTGTGTCAAAAACAATAAAAATAAATCTTAAAAAAAAATTGAGGTATAATTGACAAATAAAATTTTGTATATTTAAAGTATACAACATGATGATTTGATAATATGTATGAGGGCTGTCTGGAAAGTGTCCAGCCATGAAACATGAAAAATGGAGGCATTTATGGCTGGGTATTTTTCAGACAGCCTTCATATACATTGAGAGCTGTTAAGTATAATCAAGGTAGTGAATATACCCATAACCTCATTTAATATACTCATAACCTCATTGTTACCTTATTTTTTATTTCTTTTTTGGGGTGAGAATGTTTAACATCTATTCTTAGCAAAATTCCAGTATCCATACAGCATTATTAACTATAGTCATGATGCTATATACATTAGATCCCCAGGATTTATTCATCATACAGCTAGAAGTTTGTAACTTTTGATTAACATTTCCCCATTTCTCTCTCCTCCCAACCCTGGGCAACTCCCATTCCTCCTCTGTTTCAGAGTTCAACATTTTTTTTATTTTTTTTTAAGATTCCACATACAACTGAGATCATACAGTATTTAACTTTATCCTCTGGCATATTTCACTTAGCATAATGCCCTCCTGGTTTGTCCATGTTGTTGCACATGACAAGATTTCCTTCTTTTTTATGATTCATTAATATTCCATTGTCTGTGTGTTTGTGTGTGTGTGTATCTATCTCATATTCTTCATTGATCCATAGATAGACACTTAGGTTGTTTTCATATCTTGGCTGTTTTGAATTATGCTGCAGTGAACATCAGAGTGCAGCTATTGCTTCAAGATATTAATTTACTATTTCACTTCCTTAAGATATATAGCTAGAAGTGGGATGGATAGATCATATGGTAGTTTTATTTTTTTAATTTTGAGGAAGCTCAAAACTACCAGCAGTGTGGTCTCTGAAGCTTTATCAGCTGAAATTATTGTTGGAAGGTTACAGGGATCCTCAGTGGCCAAGGCTGCAGTTGTCTGCAGTAGCGGTGAAAGCTTCTGGGGGCAACCTGATCTCTTTTTCTCCCATAGGGGATGTTGTGGTGAAGGGGATTCCTCTTGGGCTAGGTCTAGCTTGTGGGCGCCCACACCAGTGCTGGGTGTCTGATGCAGGCCGCCTGTGAGGCAGTGCCTGAGATGGGCTAAAGTGCCAGGGCCTGCAGTGCAAAGCAGCTTTGCCAGCCGGTGCGCTGGTTACCCTGCAGCAGCCATGAGGTGTGAGATGCAGGTGTGGGTGAGGTGGCCACGAACAGGGTCTGAAGCATGGACATGTGCAGAGCAACAGTGGCACTTGGACTCAGGGTGCTGGCTAGCCTGTAGTGGCATTGGCTGTGATTCCTGAGATGCAGGTCCATGTGGAGCAGCCACAGGGCTGGGCTCTGGAATATGGAGGCACACAGACCGGCCCTGGATCCAGGGTCTGGGGTGCGGGGGTGGGTGGGGCAGCTGTGGCTCTGGAGCTGGACACTCAGGGTTGGAAGGTGCCAGCAGCCTTCGTCTCAGGCAGCAGCGTCTTCTGCCCCAGCCCTGCGGAGCAGGCTGCTGGGGCCCATGCCTACCAACACTACGGGATACTCCACGGTGGAAGCTGTGGGTATCTGTGGCTGTCGTGAGGGCTGTTGAGGTCCTCAGCAGCAAACGCTGCTGGTGTCCTCTGCATAGTAGGTCACTGAGGACCATGATGGGATGTGCCTTGTGGCTGATACTGATAGCTCCCACACTTCTCGGTTCTTAGGTGCTGTCTCCTACTTTACATCTTGCTGATGTCACTCTTGTAGCTTTATCAGATCTTAACATTTTCCTCTAACCGAAGAGCTGTTAGTTTCATTGTCACTTTATAAAGTGATGTATGGATACTTCTCTATGGTGTATCAACTACCTAGCATTTTGTCTTTAAACATAAGTTAGTGCTATAATGCATACATTTGTGGAAATATGGCCATATGAAATAAATATTAGTGGTGGAATAGTAAATTTATCTTTCATTTTTTGTGATCTGTTTTTAGTTAAAATATCAGTGGTAGTAACATATACTGATTACTTTTATATGTTGACCAGACATCTTGTTTTAAGCAGGACAGAAAACGATGGTACTGTCCCGTTTCAAATAGTACATATAGTCAACCTACTGACACCTTTAATTTTGCCCAGTGACACTAGATTTGAAATGGGACAGTACCATTATAAATGGGACACTACTGTTATTTTCTGCCCTGTTTAAAACAGGATGTCTGGTCAGCTTAATACACTAGATTTATCAGAATCATTTGGTGATTATTAGTGTTTACTTAAATTAACTTGACATATAGTAGTAACTTTTCAAAATAATGGAATATGATACTATATAACTAGATCAAGAAATGATTAATATTTTGTACATGAAACTCTGGAAACACACTTTAAGAAAATAAAATAGGACTATATATATACCTTAAAAAGTTACACTTGCTACAAGACTTGCAGATTATCTGTATTAACCTTTGTATTAAGAAATTAAATTGATGGTTACTTAGAAATAAAAATCTATTTGACCGATTATTTAAAAAATTATATTTCCACATGAAGTCATAAAATATCCACCACCAATTTATTTATTTATTTATTTAAGATTTATTTTATTGTTTTTGACAGAGAGAGACAGACAGAGAGAGACAGAGAGAAGGGGGAGGGCCCAGAGCAGTCTCCATAGCTGTATGCCATCAGTTTTTTTCACATGATTTTGTTCCACACTGGTGGGTGGGTGCTGAGCAGGGTGGGAACTGGGCTGGGGGCCTCCTGCATGGGAGGCACCCTCCCTCTGCCAGGGGCCAAACCTGGAGATAAGAGCCTCCCACACAGGAAGCGCACCCCAGTCCAGCACAGGCCAGAGTCAGGACTTGATTCTCAGTCCTCGGAGCTTCAAAACAAGCACTCAATCCGCTGAGCCATCCGGCCTCCCCTCCACCACAAATTTAAAGTCAAGCCAATTTCTAAATTCATTTTGTGGCAAAAATAAATAAATAAATTCTTTAAAATAAATAAATCTTATTGATTAAATATTTATAAATAAATAAATCTTATCTTATTAAAGATTTATTTATTAATTTATTTTAAAGATTTATTTATTTATTTATTTTATTGTTTTTGACAGAGAGAGAGAGAGATACAGAGACAGAGACAGAGAGAAAGGGGAGGGCCCAGAACAGTCTCCATAGTTGCACATCACTCATTTTTCCACATAGTTTCATTCCACAGCTGGGCGGGGCTGCACAGGGCAGGAACTGGGCCGGGGTCTCACCCAGGTGAGAACTGAACTGGGGGAACTCCCCAGTTCAGCATATGGGTCTGCACGGTCCGGGGTCGAGATTCGATCCTCGTTCCCTGGGGCTGCAAAGTGAGCGTTTAACCCACTGTGCCATCCTGGCTTCCCTAAAAATATTAAAGAAATTAATTTATAACCTAAAAAATCAATCAGAATTTAGTAACATAAATTGTACTTGCATCAACATTGAGCAGTTAACATGAACAGACTAATGCACACATTTCTTGGCTTTCTTCACTCTTTAGCATTGGAACCATGTTTTCCATCTTTATGATATTAATATATAATAGTATATATTGCAGGTAGGAATTATAACCCAAATTCTTCTATTTGGTAACAAACAACTTTATTGAGATATAATGCACAGACCATGTACTTTACCCCTGTAAAGTGTATAAATCAATGATTTTTAGTATATTCACAGGTTGTACCAACCATAATTAATTTTAAAACATTTCCATCATTCCCAAAAAATGTTATCCCCGTTCCCTTCATCTTCCCCATCCCAGCCTCAGCCTTAAGCTAACACTAATCTTTTTGTCTCTATAGCTTTGCTTTATCTGGACTTTTTATATGAATGGAATTGTACAACATGCAGGCTTTTGTGACTGGCTTTGTTTACTTTGCATAGTGTTTTCAAGGTTCATTCATGTAGTATTATGTACCAGGACTTCAGATCTTTAAGAATTCCTCTGGTAATAGAATACCTTCCCATATTTCTCTCCTTTTTCAATTTTTCATTAATGAAATACATAGTACATATAAGTACATCTCAAAATACAGATGCAAAAATTCACACCAAGTCACATAATTTGGTCATTTAATTAAAATGAGCATATTTATCCTCTTAAGGGATCACAACTATTTGCTTTGAAGGTGCTGGGTTTTAAAGGGATTAGAATTTCCAAAGTCAACCAATGTTTTCAGATGGGAGATTAAAAATAGCTATAAAATGTTTGTTTTTGAGAAAACATGGCCTGAAATATGTAGATTTAAACAAGTTTTCTTATTTTTTAAAGAATGTATCTATCAGAATTATATATTGGTTTCATAATTATATATTAAAACAGCGGAAAGGGAAATGAAACGTGGTACTTTAACATTTATTTGCCATTCATTTATGTTTTTTGTTTTTTTTTTAAATCATTAAGGAAATGCCAGTTAAATTTTTTATGAACTATTACTAAACTTTTAAGAATTTGCTAGGCTTATAGGCCATGGAGGAATCCTGAATTCAGATTGTGGATGAATAGAGTTTGGTATTTGCCCATTTTGAGGGATTTGTTATTCTCTTACCACTCTGATTCTGTCATTCTCACCCATTTCATCACCCTTCCTCCTTTTTCTAGTTTCTCTTTGCTTGGTCCCTGATTCATTGATTCCTTACTCAGATGTGTTTATGTGGATTGTTTCCATTCCAATCTAGGATTATATAGATTGTTTCCATTCCATTCCACCCTCACAATAACTTTATGAAACAGGTTCTGTTTTTATCTCTATTTTATAGATGAGGGAACTGAGGTACAGGGAAGTTAAATGATTGGCAAGATCATACATTAATGAGAAGAATTAGGATTTAAACCAGACAGTCTGTCTCCAGAGTCCCTTTAGAAGAATTATAAGGGTGTTCAAATAATGTGGCAGTACATTAATAATATTGGGAATGTGGAAGGCAGACTTATAAATTGGCCCCCAAAGATCTCTGCCTTTGGTGTTTGTGACTGTGTAATCCCCTTCCGTTGAGTTTGGGCTGGACTGAGTGAATTAATATCTTAACAATGTGGATTCTTTTTACTTACAAACAAGGTATATCTCCTTGTTTATTTAGGCATTTTTCCTTTAATTTCTCTCAGCACTATTTTGTGGTCTTCAGTGTTCTCAGACATTTTGTTATTTTTTTATGTTATTGTAAGTAGTATTGTTTAAAATTTTTCATTTTATAATTGTTCATCACATCCTGAAACTAAGTTTAATTTTAGTTGCTTTTAAAAAGATTCCAATGTATTTTCTACAGAGGTGATTATGTTTCCTGATATTTAAGGTAGTTTTACTTCTTCCTTTTAATCATGAATGAGTTTTATTTTGTCTTGCTTTATTTCACTGGCGAGGTGCTCTGGTACAATGTGGAATAAAGGTGATGATAGCAGAGATCCTTGTCTTGTTCCTGATCCTGAAATATGGGAAGGCATTGCATGTTTCAACATTTAGTGTGCCCTTTAGTAGTTGACAAAGTTCTCTTTTTTTCCTAGTTTGCTGAGTTTTTATGTGGAATGGCTGTTGAGTTTTTTCAAAATTTTTTCTGTGATCATAAGGTTTTTTTTTGTTTATTAATATAGTGAATTGCATTGATTGATTGATTTTTTTTAAGATTTATTGTTTTTGACAGAGACAGAGAGTTAGAGAAACAGAGAGAAAGGGGTGGGCCCAGAGCAGTCTTCATAGTTGTCCGTCATCAGTTTTCGACATGGTTTTGTTCCACACAGGTGGATGGAAGTTGTACAGGGCAGAAACTGGGCTGGGGGCCTCCCTCATGGGAGGCACACCCCCTTGAGCCAGGGGCCAAACTGGAGGGTGAGAACTGAACTGGGGCCTCCCACAGGGGACGCTTACCACAGTTCAGCATGTGGGTCGGCACAGGCCACAGCCGGGATTCAATCCTCGGTGAAATGTAGTGCACAGAGAGGAAAATGATATGCAATAATGGTAGAGAAGTTGCAGGGTCAAGGCATGAAAGGTTTTGTACGCATGGTTATAAATTTAGTACCACGGTATAGAAATAATAATTTTTCCTATTCATCAATATTCAAATTTATTTTTTTGTTTGGGTTTTAGTTATTAAAAACAATGAAATTCTCTTTGCACACAGAAACAAATATGTCCATATTAAATTTTAATCAGGACTATATGGACATGGGACATTCTTCAAGAAATAAAGTAAAACAAGCAAACAAAGTTACACGGAGGCGAATTCGAGTGTAACTTTATAAAGCATTATTTCTTTTATGTTTAACAAATCAACAAAACTACTAAACAAAAAAATTTAGCTTTTATTTTCTTTACATAAGGAATAACATTGAAGAAATGTAAGTAGAAGAGTAACATGATTAGATTAAAAAATGTTCCTGGCAGGGGTGTGGAGGATAAATTGTTTGTATGTGATTAAGTGCTAATATATGCAAAGCAGTGAAAAATGGGTGAAAAAAATTCAATGCCTCTATTCTCTCTAGTTCAGAAAGGCTTTTTACAACCATTTGAATTTGCATTTCACTTTTTTCTCTCTCTCTCTCTTTTTTTTTTTTTTTACTTATTCCAAAGAACTGTATGCCAGGCAAAAATCTTTGAGTTTTGATGTTGGAAGATGAGGAGTTCTTGATGAGCAAGGTAAAAGGGTAAAGGACAAAGAAAAGAGATTTGGAATGAAAAAGAGGAAATTTCATTTAGAGTCATTAGAAGTTACTACTCTTTTGCTTACATTTTTCACACTGCATTAATTTGGGGCAATATTTACTAAAGTGGCTATGTTCTTCCTACCCCACCCCCTTCCCAATTTATCAAAAACTAGCATCCCTACAATATATTTCTCATTTTATAAATTCTCAGCACTTTAATAATAGCCCCGTATTAAAGACATGTTAACAGAAATGATTCTAAAGAGTCTTTCTAGAATAAGGAAAGGCAGTGTTTGAGTATTGTACCCACTTTTCTCATCGTTTCTTCTCAACTTAATATTTACTTTTAGTAATCTCATTCAGTCTCATGATTTTAATTGCCATTTATACAGTTAAGTACATCTATACAGCTTTAAACACCATTTCTATCCAAATATCTCCATCCCTGACTCCTCTGAACTCTATATTTGTAAATTGATTTGTAATTGACGTCTCCATGCAGCTCAAATTTTAACATTTTCAAAACCAAATTCCCAGTCTTTCATTTAAACCTGCTCTTTCTGCAACTTTTCACACTTCAGCTTCTCTGTACATGGCAATTATAATATTTTTCCGTTATTAAAAAGCAAGAGAGGCTTCACTAGGTAATTAATATCAAGAAATTAATTACATGACACTGAGAAACTAATACCTATATACTAGGTTTAGCTCTACAAAATTTTTAACCATTTTCTGTTTTCTTGGTTTTACGCTGATATTTTTTGGTTTTGTAACCTGCCATCTTTCATCCTATCTCCTAGTGGTTAGTTTACATATGTCATGAGCTAAATTAGCAAAACATACATATTTAAAAACATTATTAAAAGAGAAGAAGATGAATTATAGTTCATGCAAAAGTAAATGAAGTATATAGGAGAGCCTGCGTACTACTAGTCCATTTCTCTGGAGTTTTGGGTTTAACTTTCCAAGGGTTTGTGGGCCTGAAAGTTAAACTTAAAATAATACAGTAACTTTTCAGAGTTCCTTCAAAAATAATTATTTCTCCATTTTACTGATAATAAAGTATACTGAGAAAGCAAAGACTAAGAGATTTATAAAGGAATTTATAGGGCTGTAGTAGAAAGTCCAGAAAAAGGAATAAGAAATCTATTAAAAAAGTAATTTTGAGGCACAGAGAAATTATGCCCTCCAATAAGTACTGTAAAACTGCTTTTCTTAATTCATTGAGACATTCAAGAAACATTTATTGAGTGCTTACTATGTGAAGTAGTTGGGAATCATGTAACCGTGAATAAGATAAAAGTCTTAAGTTCTTAGCTTTTACTCTGGAGAGAGAAATAGATTATGAATAAGTAAAAAAAGAAATAAATAATTTTAATGTGTGATATGTATATAGGGTAGAGAGAAAGACAAACTATATATAGTGGTAGAAAAGTCTCTGATAAGGTAACTATTTTAAAAGTGTGAAGGATGAGGAGTCAGCCATATTGGAGGAGGAGTATGACAATGGCATGTGTTTTAAGCAAAGGAGACAATATGTGCAAATGATAAATACACACTAGTAAGTAAATGAAGTTGGAAAGAGTTTGGCTTGTATGAGAATATTTGCTACAACTGCATACACATGAACTCTTTTTTTTCCCCCTGTTTATTTTTGCTTTCTCTTTCTTTTTTTTTTTTTTTTTTTTTTTTTTTTTTTTTTTTTTTTTTTTTTTTTTTTTTTTTTTTTTTTTAAATGCTTTTATTTATTTATTTATTTTGACAGAGGAGAGAGAGAGCGAGAGATACAGAGACAGAGAGAGAACTGAACTAGGGGAGCTCCCAGTTCAGCACATGGTTCCACACGGGCCGGGGCCGGGATTCGATCCTCGGTCCCCGGCGCTGCAAAGTGAGCGCTTAACCCACTGAGCCATCCCGGCTTCCCCTGCTTTCTCTTTCTTTGAGCTACTTTGGCTGGCTGTTCATACGGAAAATACACTAATTGGAAACTTTATTTACATTGGTTAAGGCTAGCTGATGGAAGGTTTCCCTTAGGGTGATTGGGTATTCATTCACTTTTTCCCAGGGGAAGCAAAAATGTCGGTGTCATTGGGTCTTTTCTGTGAGACCATTCAGTTTCTCCAGAAAATAGTTGAACAGTTTCCTGCCTAATTGCAAGTGTTCTGAAAGCCAGATGGGGAGAGCATCGGAGGATTCCAAGAAGCATACTGTTACTCTTTTCAAACCTTGGGCTTCACCTTTGCTGTCTACTGGCTAAGGCAGGGGTTCCCAACCTTTTTATACCCTAGGGCGCATTCTAAAATATCGGTAGGGCGGTGGGCACCAGCTATTTCTAAGGATATTTATTATTGAACAAGAATAAAAAATAATAAACAAAAATAATTTTAAAATAATAAATGTATTGTACAAATTATATACACACAAAGAAACATACCGGTATATACAAAACGTAATACAAAGTAAATAAAAAACACACGTATAATAAAATCATTTAAAAAAACATAAAAGAAAACATAAAAAAAACCAATCTGTCAGTGTGATCTTTGGCATTGCATTTCATTGGCCAGTGCCTCGTAATTAGGAGAGTATGACGACAACCCTGTTAGCAAACAATTGTTAAGATGCTCATCGGTAAGTTGAGATCTATATCGTGATTTTATTAAATTCATGTTTGAAAACAAAGATTCGCATAAATACATTGACCCGAAAAATGATTTGATTTTATGTGCCGCTTTTTTTAAAAATGGGAACCTTTCTTTGTCAACTATGTTCCATAGGTCCTCTGATATTAAGGATTTTAGCAAAATATCGTTCTTAAGGTTAAAAATTTTTAACTCTAGTTCTTCTGCTTTCCCCTGAACAAGGCCTGCAATACATGCGGCTAGTTCTATTACATTTATTTGGCAAGTAAAAGGATTGATACAGAAGGAGACAATTGGCTCGATATTTGTAAACTGCAGAAATCTCTCTTCAAACTGTTTTTGAAGCACTTGCAGGGTCTCAATAAATAATGACATGTTTAATTCATTGTTACCTAGCATTTTCCTCATATATGGGAAGTGCAC
>PVKE010011624.1:0-39878 GCA_004027555.1 Craseonycteris thonglongyai
TATACCATATGAAAATTTACTTCTTCTAGTCCAATTTACATTGTGCTGCCCTGGCACTAATGCAGCAGTTGAAAGGGTATTTTCAATTGCTAATGATTTTTGGACAACTGAAAAATCAAGACTGAATGTTGATACTCTAGCTGCAGCACTTGCTGTGAAATTCAATATGAAAAATAGTTCTTGTACGGATATTTCTAATGTTTTGTTAGAAAATGACACACTAACAAAAAAATTCATTCAATCGAAAAATATTCATATTTAAATAATTAATCACAATACGCCTGCATTATCTATTTACTATATTATAATGCTTTCTGTTTATTGTTGCAAAGAATAAATTTTTTTACTTGCAATATTTGTTACTTTAATTTATTTATGTCCTTATTTATTTATGTCCTCCTTTTCATTGGAAAAAAGTTGGTCACCTTAGTTAAATGGAAGATGTTCTTTTAACTCAGACACAAATAGAAATGGGATAGGGGGATGCGATTTATTGGCCCTGATAGTTATCCTGATAGTTATTTCAGATTTCTACTCAGTTTTGATTTTAGAAAGCCAACCAGGTGGTGTGGCTGTACCAATTACATTTCTTTCCCTACCTCACAGTTAAAGTTGCTGACATGGAACTCATTTCCCCTTCTTCCGCTGAGAACTTAACTATTCTCTTTGTCTCTCTCTTGTAGAACCAATAATTTAAAAAACTACAAATCTTATGTATCTTCTATTATAATAAGATATACATAAGATTTATCATTTTAATTATTTTCAAAGTGTACAATTCAGTGACATTAAATATATTCACAATGTTATGCAACCATCACCATTATCCATCTCCAGAAAATTTTCATTATTCCAAACAGAAACTACCCAGTAGATAATAATTCCCCATTTCCTCTACACCCACTCCCTGGAAACCTCTATTTTATTTTCTGTCACTGTGAATTTGCCTTTTCTAGGGACCTCGTATAAGTGGAATCATACAATATTTGTCCTTTTGTGACTGTCTTATTTCATTTGCATGATATCAAGGTTCATCCACATGTTGGTGTATGTGTCAGAACTTCATTCCTTTTTATAGCTGAATAACATTCCACTGTATGTGTGTATCAAATTTATCTATTTATCAGTTGATGGACAATTGGATTGTTTTTACCTTTTCACTATTGTGAATAATACTGCTATGGACATTAGTGTACAAATACCCAACATTTCTCCTTTATTTCTTTTTTAATAGCCATTTCAGAGGGTGTGATACAGTATTTAATTGTGGTTTTGACCTGCATTTCCCTATGGCTAATGATGTTGAACATCTTTTCATGTGCCTATGGGCCATTTGTATATCTTCTTTGGAGAACTACTCAAGTCCTTTGCTCATTTTTTGAAATTGTACTATCTTGTTTAGTATTGCTATGGTTTGTTTTGGAAATAATTATAGGAAAATTAACACTCTGTTCAACTCAAATGAACACATTAATAAAGGAAAGATTTTGGTTATGGCAGAACGAGTACTGCATTTTTTCATGTATAAGACACCCCTACTTTTCTAACCCAGCATTAAGAAATCAATACAGGGAAGCCGGGATGGCTCAGTGGGTTAGGTGCTCACTTTGCAGCCCCGGGACTGAGGTTCAAATCCCGGCCCCGGCCCGTGCGAACCCATATGCTGAACTGGGGAGTGCCCCCAGTTCAGTTCTCACTGGGGCGAGACCCCGGCCCAGTTCCTGCCCTGTGCAGACCCGTGCCCACCTGTGGAATGAAACTATGTGGAAAAAACCAATGATGTGCAACTATGGAGACTGTTCTGGGCCCTCCCCCTTCTCTCTGTCTCTGTATCTCTCTCTCTCTCTCTCTCTCTCTCTGTTAAAATCAATAAATAAATCTTAAAAAAAAAAAAAGAAATCAATACATAGTTTATTCCCATGTATAAGACAACCCCAAATTTTTGCTCTAACAGTTTTAGACAAAAATGTTCTTATACATGGAAAAAATACAGTATTTAGTATGTTAGTATTTAGTTAGTTTTTTTCTTTTAGCTTTTGTATTTATTTTTTGGAAGATTTCATTCGTTGAACATGAGGAGTATGGTGAGAGGGGAGTGGGATTGGTTTCACAACCTTACCCCAAAATATATATAAACTTCAGATTAAAGTGTTTCTGACACTCAAATAATTGTTTTATGTCTTCTCTGATTTCATTTAAATTTAAAATTTTGGGGGGAATTTTTTCCATTTATTAAATATCACTATATAGGTACAACTATAAAAGATTTTTTTTTAAGTATTGTTTTATTTATTTATTTATTTTTGACAGAGAGAGAGAGAGAGAGAGAGAGATACAGAGACAGAGACAGAGAGAGAACTGAACTGGGGGAGCTCCCCAGTTCAGCATATGGGTCCAAACAGGCAGGGGCCAGGATTTTGTCCCCGGTCCCCGGCGTTGCAAAGTGAGCGCTTAACCCACTGAGCCATCCCGGCTTCCCCTACTTTTTGTTTTAAGGATACTCAAATTAGTGTTTTTCAGGCTCTCTGGCATTATTTTAATAGCTTCTTCCTTTGTATGATGTAGCTTGTTTCTGCTTTTCCCCTTCTGGTTGAATGGGGTTCCAGGTCATTCTTAATCTGTGCTCCAGGAAACTTGTATGTTTCTTCTTAGTTTGAGATGAGACCCTGAAAGATTCATGCATTTATCTTTGCTAAGTAAATGTTTCTGCCTGGAGTTGGGAAAGATGCTTGAGTTGATTAATATTTATCAAAGATAATATTAATATGCTTTTTCTATGACAAACTCTTCTTCTGTCCCTTCCAAAAGTCAAAACCGATGTTCTTTCTTATCTTTATATATATATATATTTTTTTTTTTTTCTAAATATAACATTTCTTGAATGGATTTTAATGGGATTATATTTGATATTTGAACAGATAAGTTAGACATTGAACAGTTTCTTTGTAAAATGAAAATTTCTGAATATCTCTGTTTCATTGCCCTCCAAAACTGAGTTTCTATTTCTCAGTGTTTGATTGGAATCAAATATTAGAAAAGGTTCATAAAAGAATGCCACCAGAAAAAGACACCTTAAAAAGATGTTTTGATTAATTTTTTTTTTTTTTAAGATTTATTGTTTTGACAGACAGACAGAGAGAAGGGAGAGGGCCCAGAGCAGTCTTTATAGTTGTACATCATTAGTTTTGACAGTTTTTTATTCCACACAGGTGTTTGTGGGGCCGCAAGAGGCAGGAACTGAACTGGGGGCTTCCATATGGGAGGCACACCCCAGTTCAGCATATGGGTTTGCACTGGCCAGTCTGGGATTTGATCCCTGGATTTTGCAGTTGCTAGGCAAGCACTCAACCTGAGCTATCCTGGCATCCCATTTGTTGCAACTTTTGAGAAGCCCAATATGTCTGTGTTTATCTATCTTACTTTCTATTTCAGCAGTCTGAGATACTGTGAGAGGACATACTTAAAAGTCCAATATGAAGGTTGGGTTGTTTGTAGATCATTGTGTTAAACAAGAGGCTTGGGCATCCTTCTTGGAGTTTGTCAGAGCCTGGAGGTAGTTGTTCCTTTGCAAAAGCTTTTACAACCTGCTCACATTCTGAGCTGGCCCTTAATGAGGCAGGGTTCTCCACCTCTGTCCTTCCCTGGACACCTACAAAATTGAAATCTAGAGAAGCTAATTCATTGACTCCTGCTTTAAAGGTTAGAGTAAGGGAGATTTCCCCAGTTGTAAGATTCTACCTCTGTTTCAAGGTCTTTGCCTCTGATCTGAAGTTCTACTGCTTATCTGGCTTAATAATCTGGTTCTTTCTCTCTCTCTCTGTTTCTGTCTCTCTATCTCTGTCTCTCTTTCATAGACTATTTTTTAGAGCTGTTTTAGGTTCACAGCAAAATTAATTGGAAATTAAGGGAGTTCTCCTATACTCTTTGCTCCAATACATGCACAGCCTCTTCCAATATCTCAATATGCTGCACCAGAGTTGTACCTTTTTATCACCCAAAGTCCATAGTTTACATGAGGGTTCACACTTGGTGGTGTACCTCCTATGGGTTTGAACAAATGTATAATGATGTGTTTAGCATTACAGTATCATACAGAATAGTGTCACTGCTCTAAAAATCCTCTATGCTCCACCCATTCATCCCTCTCTCTCTCCTAACCCCTGGTAACCACCAGTCTTTTTACTGTCTCCATATTTTACCTTTTCCAGAATGTGATATAGTTGGAATCATATGGTATGTAGCTATTTCATACTGGCTTCTTTCACTTAGTAATATGCATTTAAAGTTCCTTCATGTCTTTTCATGGTTTGATAGCTCATTTCTTTTTAACACTGAATCATATTTCATGTCAGGATGTACCACAGTTTATTTATTTATTCACTTACTGAAGGATGTCTTGGTTGCTTCTAAGTTTGGGCAATTATGAGTAAAACTGCTATAAATCTCCAAGGGCAGATTTTTGTGTAGACATGTCTTCAACATATTTAGGTAAATGCCAAGGAGTATGATTGCTGGATTGTAAAGTAAAAATATGATTAGTTTTGTAAGAAACTGCCAACCTGTCTTCCAAAGTGTCTGTAATATTTTCCATTCCCACCAACAGTGAATGAGCATTCCTGTTGCTCTACAAACTTGCCAGCATTTGGTGTCATGAGTGTTTTGAATTTTCACTATTGTTTTAGGTGTATAATGGTATCTCATTGTTTAGTATTAATTTTTCAGCTCTTTTTTTTTACATATTTCTTTCTCCTAATTGGTTCTCGACTTTTTGTTTTTGCTCCAGCCTATAGACCAGTGGTTCTTAGAGCATGGTCCTCAGACCAACAGCATCGATACCACTTAAGATCTTGTTAGGAATGCAAGTTTTGGGGCCTTGCCAAAACTTACTAAATGAGAAGCTTTGGGATGAGGCCCAGCAATCTATGTTGTAACAACATTCCAGGTGTTTCTGATTCTGTTCTAGACCTGTACTGTCCAACATGGTAGCCTCCAGCCATATGTAATTATTGAGCTCCTAGAATATAGCTGGAATGAAATGAGATGTGCTGAGAGTGTAAAATACACTCCAGATGTTGAAGACTTAAAGTGAAAAAAATAGTAAAATATCTCATTGGTAATTTTTTTATTGATAACATTGAAATGATAATATTTGGATATATTTGGGTTAAATAAAATATATTAATATATTAAAATTAGTTTCACCTGCTTCTTTTTAGTTTTTACAAGGGATTACTAGAAAATGTTAAATTGCATATGTGGCTGTCATTATATTTCCATTGGGCAGCATTATTCTAGACTATGAATTTGCAAGCTATAGCCTGCAGGCAAAATTTGGTTTATTGCCTGTTCTTATATGGCCCATGAGTTTTTCATTTTTAAATGGTTGAAAATATTTTTTTACAAAAGAATGGTATTTCATGGTATATGCAAATTATATGAACTTCAGGTTTCATTGTTCATAAATAGAGTTTTATTGAAAAACAGACTTTTTAAATGTATTGTCTATATTGCTTTTGCTCTACAATGGCAGAAGAATATCTGTGACAAGGACGCCATAGTATACAAGTCTAAAATATTTACTATACGGCTCTTTACAGAAAAAGTTAGCCGCTGACTCCTGATCTCAATTGTCAGCATCTACATACTCCCTGGGAGAGGACCCTGCTTTTAACTTGTCCCTATTCTTTGTTCCCAACCTTTGCTTAGCTTTTAGGCCCAACTCCTTGCCTAAATATCAGTGGTGTTGTGGAGTTACAAAATTTGACCTATGTGTTATTTAGGCTACAAAGAGGCAGGCCCATAATGTTCTTGCCTTCCTAGAACTGCACAAGAACCATATGGACCCAGGAAAAGGGAACAGAGATGTTCAATAGCTCTTTTCTCTAAAGGTAGGGTCTTCCTTCTCAAAGGACAAGAGAACCCAGGACTGACACTTCCATCACATTGAGAGGTGAGCCTATTATTTAGGGCTGGCTCATCTCTTTCACAACTCAGCAACACCTCTTGAATTAAAACTCGCTCTGCGTGTGCAGCTTATGCCTATTCTCAGCTACTTTAGTTGGCTTCTGTGGCACCTGGCCCTGCCAGATATATTGTGGAAATCACTATGATGGTTTTTCCAGTCCAGTGGAGCAGACGTCTGGATCCCTTTGTGAGCCTCTTGATCCTTATTCCCTACCACCCGCACCAATACGCAACCACGGCTTTGTTGGCTCAGTGAATCTTTATGGTCTCATTTTATAGGATCCCCAAAGAAGAGAAGTATGGCTGTGGTTTCCAGAATGTTAATTGATAGCAGTTCTTGGCAACAGTGCTCTTCCTGGCTTTTCCTGCTTAGCCTGCTCCTTCCACCCATTATAATATCATTCCTTAATAGATTACACCAGTCTGGAATGTTTAGTTCTCTACACCACCTCAACACACATGCATCCTTCATCCCTTTCTTTCTTGTTCTATATTGATTATACTTAGGACTGTTTTACTTTCCAATAGAGCTAGTTGGTAAGTAAGCTCCTTGAACATTATGATAATGTGTATATTAAGGATTAAAAGGGGCCTCACTGAGAGGTGTTGCTCCCCATTGCAACCACACTTCATTGTCAAAGTTAAAGAGGGGTCTTGAATTGCTTTTCATTTAAGAACTCTCTCCTCCAAATAATTGTTTTTAGATTTTGCAGTTTAGTTGAATTTTAGTCCCTAGACTGAGATTGGGGAGAGATAAGAACTACCTATCACATAGATAAACCCTAAAAAAACCTAGCTTTTTCTCTGTAGTTTTGTTTTTTTTTTAAGATTTATTTTATTGTTTTGACAAAGAGAAAGAGAAGCAGAGAGATGGGGGAGAACTCAGAGCAGTCTCCATAGTTGCATGTCATTAGTTTTCTACATAGTTTCATTCCACAGGTGGGCATGGGTCTGTGCAGGGCAGGAACCAGGCCAGGGGCCTCCAGCATGGGAAGCACACCCCAGTTCAGCATATAGGTCCTCATGGGCCAGGCCCGGGATTCGATCCTAGGTCCCCAGAGCTGCAAAGCGAGCACTTAACCCTCTGAGCCATCCTGGCTTCCCCATACTTTTTTTTTTTTTTACAAAGATACAATATATTTTTTTTTCCTTTGAAACCAACATTTTAAAGCTTACATGGCACCAAATGTTTCATTTGCAAAAGTTTTTATATTTTACTTAGATGTTTTGACATTATGTTGATCAGACTCCCTGACAAATAATTAGATATTTACCCATAAATTTAGAAAAAAATGTCCTTGGTTTGTGTCAATTTTTTTAGTAGAAAGGAGAATATAATACTATATATAATTTTCTCACTGTCCTTTGTCTCTTCTGTATATATACAAGGGCTGTCCAGAAAAAGTCCAGCCATTGTCAATTCACATTACATGGCTGGATACTTTCCTGATAGCCCTCATATACCTAGAGTTTTACAAATGGCACACTCAAAGATTCTAGGACAATAAAATGTAGCTCTTCAACATACAACATGCAAATGCTGTGGACCTTTGGAATAAGACACCAGTTTTGTATGAGTGGCTATTGCCAAACAAACTTTAGGAATTTAACACATTTTGGAAACTGTGTTCTGTGTCAATCATCTTGTTCTGATCTGCCATAACAATATTTTTTGTGTAATAAGCAACATGGCTGGTTTCAGCCATCAGTTGAATAACTTCATTTATGCCAATAGACCTCACAGTCCAGCCTATATCAGAATTTCCTAGAAGGCTCGTTGAAGTACAGATTGGCTCAAAATTCCCAGAGTTTCTGATTGAATAGATCTGGGCCCTAGAATTTGCATTTTTAACAAATTCAGGAATGATTGATGCCTCTGGCCTCAGAGACTACAAGTTTGCTCTGTCCATGCCTTTCAATCAAGAGGCTATAGGTGAATACTAACTGGTGAATTCAGATGAATGATGCAGGTGATAGTAATGAGTTTGATTGCTTTTATTTTCGCTCCCTGTAAGCCAGATTAAGAACAATTTTGCCATCCTATTATCACAGTGAGTACTAACTGAAGTGAGATCAGGGAACGCTTTTGATAGGGAAACTTGATATTATCTGGTTCAGCCCCTGTCTTTATGCAATAAAGGTATTAGTGCCCTCTTACCCAAAGGCTCAGAGAGGTGATTTGTCTTGTGCATGATCCCATAGCTGTTAATAGCAATGCCAGGACCAGAACCTTGACCTCTTACCTCCCAGTGCTTTCCATTACAATGAAATTAACATTGTTTTATAGTGACTGCTTCTCTTTTGCTTTCAGAACAACTTATTCCAGCAAATGTCTACCTGATTTTGTTGTCTGTATTTTCATTTTGGCTTTAGGAAAAGGTCAAACACTGGGGAGGAGGATGTTGTATGGGTCATGACTCTAATATATTCTTTGACCAGTGCACTGTTAGAAAATATTTTCAGAAATTTCCCATGCTGAGAGCAGTTACTAAAAAACTCAGCTTAAAAAAATATACACATTTCAGGGGGTGCCGGGATGGCTCAGAGGTTGAGCACTTGCCTTGCTATCGTACGGTCCCCATATGCTGACCTCAGGTGCAACTGGTAACCATAAGCATGGCTCAGTGACACAAAGGTTCTCACCTCCCATGTGGGAGGCCCCTGGCTCGGTTCCTGCCCCACACAGCCCCACATCCATCTGCGTGGAATGAAACCGTGTCACAACTAATGATGTACAACTATGGAGATGACCCTGGGCCCTCCCACCTTCTCTCTCTTGCTTACCTTCTTTCTCAAACACATTACTCTATATATAATATATATATTTCACCTTAATTTTTACTTTTTTCTTAAATATGTTTTTTTTCAGTTTACAAAGATACAGATAATACTGCTTGTCATAGATTAAACAATATAGAATAACTTAAAGAAAAAACTAAGAAATCCCACAATGTTGTCAAAGCCTTCAATCATTTTCTTCCATGTACACACACACACATACACATAATGGAAAACACATGTCATTCTAATTTTTCTTATAACAAATAGAAACATTGGGACGTAAATTGAACAGTATAGTGGTAAATATTTCTACGAGATGGTGCTCAAATATTATTTTTATTTTCTGTCCTGACAATTCTGAAATTACAATTCACAATTTATATAGTGGAGTTCATGTGCTATGACATTCATATACAACTTTGTGTATGTGTGCTTTATTACACTTAGGGTGGTTATAAAAATTTCCCCCCTTTGGAGCTTCTGGTTATTACATGGTTTCTTTGGAAAATGTTATAAGAGACCCATTGTGATGTGTACACCATTTTTACCAGACAATATTTTATGGAGATCTTATAAAAAAACATACATATATATTCCTTAGAAAAATATATATACACACATATATATATTCCTTTGAAATATTTTTTATGCAAATGTTCTGTAATTTATAATTAATCCTCAGATTTGTTTAATTTGATTATAAAGGTAATACATAGTTGCTTTAAACACATTTTAAAACACTACAGAAATGTACAAAGTAAAATATAAGTTTCTTCCCCCATCTTCTCCACTCCCTTCTAGGAGTATCTACTTTTAACAATTTGGTATGAAACTTTCCAGACCTTTTTACTTTTGATAGAAACAGAAGTAAGCAATATATAGTTTTTAAATTTTTTTTGTATAAAAATGGGGTCATAGTATAGTGTAATATCATTCTGCAACTTACTTTTTTCAACCAAAAAATAGATCATGGTACATATATTAAATTACAGTATATAGTTTAGTTTTTTTTAAGATTTATTTTTATTGTTTTTGATACAGAGAGAGAGAGATACAGAGACAGAGACAGAGAGAAGGGGAGGGCCCAGAGCAGTCTCCATAGTTGCACATCATTGGTTTTTCCACATAGTTTCATTCCACAGGTGGGCATGGGGCTGCACAGGGCAGGAACTGGGACGGGGTTTTACCCCAGTGAGAACCAAACTGGGGGCACTCCCCAGTTCAGCATATGGGTCCGCACGGTCTGGGGCCATGATTCGATCCTCAGTCCCCGGGGCTGCAAAGTGAGGGCTTAACCCACTGAGCCATCCCAGTTGCCCCTATAGTTTTTTTTAATGACTACATAGTATTCCAGTAGTATGAACCAGTCTTCTATTGATTAACATATAAGTATTTCCCCCCAATTTTCACCAATTATTTTTATTTACTTGTCTTATTAACTCTTAATAATAAACTCATAATAATAGGATTTCTGAGTTGAAGAGTAAGTTCATTTAATATGTTGATAGACGAGACAAAATAACTTTCAGGAAAGTTATTCTATTTTATACCTTTACCTGAAATACAAGAGGATCTACTGACTGGGTGTCATAATTTTTTTAGCAATTTGGTAAACAATACATACAATCTCCTTGTTGGTTTTATTTATATTTATTTGATTATTAATGAGGTTAAACATATTCTCATATGTCTTTTGATTATTCATTTTTTCTTTTATAAATTATTCTTATTTTCAATAGAAATGATTGGCTTCCTCTTATTACCTTGTAAAAGTTCTTTGCGTATCAAAGAAATTATTTTTCTATAAAAAGAGTTGCAAATATTTTCTCAATTTGTCATCTGTCTTTCAACCTTGTTTATAGTAATTTTTGCCATGCAGAACATACAGAAATTGCTTTCATTTTTGTGTTTTGTATGTATGATCAAATTTATCAATCCTTTTATTTTGGTTCCAGGGCTTCATGTTGAGCCTATAAAAATCCCCCATCACTCCAGGGTTATAAAAAGTGCTACCATATTTTCCTTCCACAACTCTTAGAGTTACATTCTTTTACATTTAATTATTTAATCCATCTGGAATTCATTTTGGTATAAACTGTGAGGTATGCTTTATTTTTTTCTCAAATAGTTAGCCACTTGTTCCAACAGCATTTATTGAACAATCCATCTTTTCCCCACTGATTTTAACTGTCTTATTTAGCTAATATCTCAAATACACTTGAGTCTACTTTTGGACTCCATTCTATTGCCTTGCCCTATTGTCTATTCCTGTGCCAATAACACATTGTTTTAATTTCTGTAACTTAAAAATATTTTCTAATAACTGGGAAGGCTACTCCTTTAAAAATATCAATTTTTATTTCCACAAGTGTTTAAATTGAGTTGAAATTTATATAATATAAGGTTATTCATTTTAAAGTTAGCAATTCAATGGCGTTTAGTACATTCACACTGTTGTGCAACCACCAACTCTATCTGGTTCCAAAACATTTTTATCACCCTAAAAGTAAACCCCAGGAGGGGCTGGGGGAAAAATATAAAGTAAGCCTCATACCCACTAAGCAGTTTTCCCCATTCCACCCTCTCCATAATTTCTTTAAAGATTTATTTTATTGTTTTTGATAGAGAGAGAGAGAGACAGACAGACAGAGACAGAGACAGAGAGAGAGAAGGAGGAGGAGGGCACAGAGCAGTCTTCATAGTTGTACATCATCAGTTTTCAACATGGTTTCATTTCAAACAGGTGAACCGGGGCCACACAGGTTGGGAAGAAGGATGGGGGCCTCCTGCATGGAAGGCATGCCCCCACAAGCTGGGGGCCAAACCAGGGGCCCCCACATGGGAAGCTCATCCCAGTGAGAACCAAACTGGGGGCCTCCCACATGGGAAGCACACCCCACCCAGTTCAGCATATGGGTCTGCATGGGCTGGAGCTGGAACTGGGACTCGATCCTGGGACCCTGGGGCTGCAAAATGAGCGCTTAACCCTCTGAGCCATCCCGGCTTCCCCCATAAATTTTTAGCAAGGCAAAAATGTTGAACTTTCATTATAAAATTTCAGGCTTTATGTCCATCGTGTATTAAGGAAGCTTAAAATTCAAGTCTAAGTTCAGAATCATAGGGAAGCCTTTCCTGATTCAGACCATCCTCCAGCATGCCTAGTATCCCACAAGCTTGCTTCTGCATCCCCAGTAACCCGACACTCAACTTGGGTTCTGTTAATCTGCTGCTAAATTATTAATATTTTATGATTTTTTCACAAGCATCTGTGACTTGTTTTGTATCTCCTCAACAAACTTACAAACTTGCTACATTTTTTCTTTTCTCCATTTTACCCTCATAGCATCCAGCACTAGCTTTATATCACATTCTCATTAGATTATTGTTGATTGATTGTTACCAAAACTTCCATATTGGACTCAACAGGGTATCAGGAGACTGCATGGAGCATGATTTGAATGGGAATTGGGAGTGAATTTACCATATGACATTTTACTTTCAGATAATATGATACTACGAGCTGCCATTTATTAAATGTACATTAATTGTCCTGTCATACACATTGTCTCACTTAATTTTTATAACAGTCTTCTGAGATAGGGGTTTACGATGATAGTCACAGAGGTTCAGTAATTTGCCTAAAGTCTTTGGACTTAATGTCAAATCCAATCTTTGAACCCAGATTTGCCTTATGACATAGCACTTTCTACTATCCTGTATTGTCTCCATATATTTTCTTCATCAAGGGCTACGCATCATGTTATTCCAATTCATGTCTTTACTATCATTGGTATAGTCAGATTTGCTTAGAGGGAACATTTAAGCCCTCCTGTTGAGGAATATGATTAGGATAGTGGACGCACCAAAGAATCATTGCTTCTTTCACATACAACTTTACTTCATGTCCTGGCCAAGCTATCAGAGATCAAGCTCATTCCTTGCTTTATTATGTTTTATGTTCTGGATGGAGTCCCATGCTGGCTGGCCTAGGTGTTATAACTGTCACCTTGGCTCAAGCTGGAGCTGGTAGATGGAGTTGAAGCCAGGTGCAGGCTCCACTGTAAGGACAGGCAACATCATTTTCCTAAGGCGGAGAATCCCACTGGGTGCCTGGGAGCTCCATCTCTTCTCAATCTGCCCACACTTGGCATTTCTCTATTTCCTATCGTCTGGAAAATGTGTGAGGCTCAGGGAAACCAGAGAGCAGCACTATTTGGAGAAATTAAGAGTAAATGAATCAGAAACATATGGACTGGCTTTCCCTCAAAAGAGATTCATATTTTCAAGTGGAAAGGAAAATATATGGGACAAAGACCAAATGAGCTTGGCAGGGTGGCGGTATTTTAGCAGTTGGGCATACCCAGCCCAACTTCCCTCTTGCAGCTACAGAAAGACAGGCCACCTCTGGAATGGTATAGTCCTGGATCTCAAAGGACAAAGGCCTGGATAGGAACATGGAAAGCATTAGTTCATGATGCAGCAATGCCACTTAATCCTAGTAAATTTCCTTGTTTGTATTTTAATTAAAAAGCATTGATTTTTATATTTTTATTTTTATAATGATAGCATCTTTCCTACCTGCTTGTAAGGTTTTTGTGACATCATGGTTAGAGTTTGCTGTAAGCTATTAAGTCATTATCATTTAACTGCATAATGAAGACATTGGAGAGGTAATAAGTGATGATAATGACCAAATTAGGTCAACTGGGATGACAATTTGTATAATAAAGTGGCTATAAGACTTTTTCAAGGGGATATTATAATAGATAAGAACTAACATTCATCACTATTTTTATTAGATGATCCTTTAATCAGCCTGGCTTCCTAGATGACACAGTCATTCAGACAAAAACAACAGGAACCCAGTCCTGGGTGCTATGTAGAAGTGTGCTTTAGAATGTGTGTTTGCAGCATCGGGGGTGTGTGTGTTGTGTTCCATGCTATTGGGTTGGTTCAAATTTCTGGCAACTCTGTATGAGTGACATCCACAATATCCTGTCCTCAACAGCCTTGCTCAGCTCCTACAGATGCATACCTGTGGCTTCTTTTATGGAGGCAGTCTATTTTATATTCTTTTCCTCTTTTCTTGCTGCCTTCTATTTTTAGCATCATTATTGTCTTTTCTAAAGAACCCTGCCTTCCCAAGAGGTGTCTGAGGCCTTTTGAGCCACCTCTTCTTTCCCAGCCCAGCTTCTACCTCTTGGAAGTGTACTTTCTCTACTTTTTCTTTCAATAAACTATTCTTTCACCACTGTAAAAAAAAAAAAAAAAAAAAGATGCCTGAAGTAGGACAGCTTCAGTTTTATCATTTGTGCCTCCAGCAACGTCTCAGGCTGAGTTTATTCTAGAATCCACTTGTTCATCTTTCTGGCAGTTCAGGGTACCTATCATATAGCTGTCCTGTAGCACCATATTTCAAGTGAACTAATTTTTTTTCTACCAGTCTTTCTTTCTTTCTTTTTTTTTTTGAGGAAAGGTATGAGAGAGAAGGGGAGAGGGCCCAGAGCTGTCTCCATAGTTGTACATCATTAATTGTAATATGGCTTCATTCCACACAGGTGGATGTGGGGCTGTGCAGGGTGAGAACTGAACTGAGGGCTTTCGAGAACCTTTGCTGCTGAGCCATCCCAGCCGTTACTAGTTGTGCCGCAGTTCAGCATGTGGGGTTGCATAGGCTGGGCTGGGAATCGAATCCTAGATCTCGTAATTTCCAGGCAAGTACTCAACCACTGAGCTATCATGGCATCCCCAACTACCAATCATTTTTACTGTCCAGCTTTTGCATTCATACATAGTCATTGGGAATAGGAGGTGGATGATCTTAGCCCTTGTTTCTAATGACATGTCTTTGCTCTTGGGGATCTTTCCTAACTCTTAAAGTCTAAAAAGCAGTTTCAGCATCATTAAGTCCAATTTTCTCATTTTCCAGATAAGAAAAATGAAGCCCAGAGAGACAAAGTAATTTGCCTGAGACCACACAGCTAATGGCAAGCTAGGGCTCAAACCCAGCTTTCTGTCCTTATGCCTTTCACACACTCATTAACAGTTTTTTCAGACTGCAAGCTGCAACCCATTGGTGAGTTGTGAAGTCAATTAGTGAGATGTGACCAGCATTAAAAACAAAACAAAACAAAACAGCAAAACAACAGAATTAAATAGAAAAGATCAGAGTACATGGCTGGTAGGAATGGTTAGTATTGTCTTGAGAAATTTTTGTTTTACTTATATATTTACATAAGTATACGGGGCCTGCGTCATACAGAAAATGTATTTCTTGTCATAGGCTATGGTTTTTCAGTCTAAAAACTGCTACTCCAAAGGGACTTTGATTCTGTCCTCAGGTTCTTATATTCTAATGATTCAATAAAAGAATAAATGAATATAAAGTAATCAAAGAACTCCTTGAAAATATTACAAAATAGGTCAACTTGCATTGTTTTTCTTCTGTTCTCAGGGAATACAGAGATAGGTAGATGCCTGATTGGTAAGTTAGGAAAGACTTGGCTTCCACAGATGCTGCATTATGGTGAGTTGTGTAATTATTTCATTATATGTTACAATGTAACAATAATAGAAATAAAGTGCACAATAAATGCAATGCACTTGAATTATCCTGTAACTGTTCCCCCTACCTCACCCTCCCAGCCCATGGAAAAATTGTCTTCCACAAAACTGGTCCCTGGTGACAAAAATGTTGGGGACTGCTGTTCAAGACCTCACCCTGCTATTCCTAAGACATACTTCCACCCCACTCCAAGCCATCATCAGCCTTCTGCAGTTTGCTGCCTCCTGCACTCTTGGCCACATCAGTTCTGTTCCACCCAGCATCCCAGAATGATCTTTCTCAGACATCTGTTGGATCATGTCACTTCCCTGCTTAAAAACCCTTCACTAGTTTCTCATTGGGCTTAGGATCAAATCCAAAGTTTTTAATGCGGTGTACATAGGTCTGCATGGTGTGGCCTGTGCTACACCTCCAACCTCACCTTGGCACCCTATCGCCTTCACAAGGCTCCTTCACTTGATCATCTTTAGTTTCTTTCTTAAGACCTTTGTGCTTCCTATTTCTTTCACTTGGAATGTTCACCTTGCTCAGGACTCTGTTTCCCTCATACACACAACAATCCTACTCATTCTTCAGGCTTCAACTTAAATGTAATTTCCTCAGAGAAGCCTTTGCTGACTGTCCAGTCTACTTAGGTCCCTCATTATTCTCTCTCATAGCACTCTTGCTTTTTGTTTTCTTTATAGTATTTATTTGGTTGTGGATTTATTTAAAAATTGCCCAGCCTTCCAAGTCATAAAGCCCCATTAGGACAGGGATCATGTCTGTTTTGTTCACGGTAGCTAGGTCGCACTTAGCACAATGCCTAGCACATAGTAAACACTCAATAAATACTAGTTGAATGAACAAATGAGTATGAACAAAACACAGATTTCCTTATTTCTAACTTTTGCCCTTTATGTGGATTTTGTGGTCAGAATTCTGGGTTTGAATTTTGATTCTTCCATTTGCTAAGTGTGACCATTAGCAAGTTATTTAACTTTTTTGATTTCAACACTTCTCACTTTGTTTTGTTTTGAAATCTTTTATGCATCTGTCCTGTTTTCCCAACTAGACTCCAAGCACTTTAGCAACAGGGTTCCCATTTCAGGCTTCTTGCATCCCTCACAGCACCTGGCTCAGTACCCTACACATAGACACTCAACTCAAATTCAGCTAACATTAGTGAGTGCCCATGAGATGCCAGTCACTGACTATAAAGCCTAACTTCATTTTTTCATAAGATCCTGCCAGGTAAGTATTACTTGGCCTGTTGCGAAAACAGAGGCTCAAAAGCTATAGTAATCTGTCTAAGGGCACCCAGTTAGCAAATAGCAGTCTTTTAGCTCTCTGTCTGTTTGGTTGATAGCCTGGCACATAGTAAATGCTCAATAAATACTTGTTCTTTCTACTACACCATATTGTCTTTCTCAGGAAATATTTATTTATTGTGAGGATGATAATTATCATCATGTTCTCAGTTCCTACGCTCTTCCCCAGAACTTAGTTAAAAATCCCCCTGCCCTTGATTCTCTCCTCTAAAGTTCTTTCAGTGTCTGGTAGCCCTAATTTCCACTCAGTTCTTTATTAGCGCCACACCTCTGCTAAATTTTCATAGACCCTGGCATAGCACACCCCTTGCTATCCCCACAAGCCCTGTTCTTCATATCTACCTTCTACTAAAGCTTCTTTTCCTCATGGTCCCACCTTACTCCATCCCCCATCTCGTCCAGCTTTAATTCAGGATGAACAACTATGCTGCCACCTGGAAATGCCCTCTGCACTAGAGCACTTATGTCCAGGAGGTGCCTAGGGTTCTTAGGAATTGCAATTATTACTACTTATTAGTTGGGTGGCTTGGGCAATTCACATCCCTTTCCAAGCTTCAATTTTTTCACCTATAAAATGGTAAGACTTGCAAACATTTATCAAGCACCTACATGGATTACATAAGCATTGCATATATTATAAGAAATCAATAATAACAGATGCTTACATAGCACTTAATGTGTGCCAGATACTATACCAAATGCTTGACATGCATTTATTCACTTAATCCTCACAACAACCCTATGAAAATGTTATTAATCCTATTTCACAGATTAAAAAAAAATGCTCTCCAAATTAATTTACCCTAGACTCCCCACCATCAATGGATGGTGGAGCTGGGCTTCAAATTCTAGCAGTTCTGTCTGTAAAGTCCCTATCTTAACCACTGCCCTATTCTACTTCTTATTACCTCATAAAATGAGGAGGGCTAGTTAAAAATAATCCCCTAACATTTTTATAGCACTTTTGCAATTCTAAAGCACTGTTCACATCCCATAACCTATTTGATCTTCACAACAACCCTAGGGGTAGACATTATTAGCCCAATTTATAGGGCAAGAACTGAGACTTTATAAAAGAGGGTCATGTGTCCGAGGGCACGCAACCAGCGAGAACAAGGTCAGAACTCAAATCCAGGACTGCCCGTTCCCAGTGCCCCTTCTGTTACACCTCAGATGCCACAGGGCACATTCTATTCTTTCTGAGTATCCTCCAGTTCCAACATCCTATGCCATTCTTTCCTCCCTGCTTTCGTGGCCCTAACAGCCCGCACCCACTTTGAGCAGTGCGTGCTCATAAACAGCAGAGGGCGCTGCAGACCGGCATAGAGGGATCGTGCTACCCCTGGAGCCCTTGTTGGAAAAAATAACCAAAGATCTTCCTGACCTTCTCTTCTTTTTAATTTCTTTATATTAAAAACCGTCTTAGTCAATAACACTTGAACATAGTATAAAAATTTAGAGGTACAAATGAGTACACAGTATACCTGCTCCCCAGCTACTCAATTTGCCAACCTAGAGGCAAACCCAGAAAGTTTTCTAGTGTTTCGTTCTAGAGTTATACTGTGCTTATACGTATAAGTAAATGTGTATTTCCCCCCACATAAATGATAGCATACAAACATGCATACATTGCTTTTACCATTCACACAAATGGCCATCCTATGCATACTATTATTTTTTGAGGTAATTGATCTCGCAGATCAGTCCATATCATGATGCATAATATTTGAGTGAATAAATCATAGTCAAATTTACTAGTCCCTATTCTTTTCTGTCTTGTACAATTACAAGCAAATATGCAAATAAAAGCACTGTACATAGGCCACTTTGCACATGTGTTTATCTGAAGGATAAATTCCCAGAAGTGGAATTGTTTGCCGGCAAATTGCACATGTTTGTAATGTTGATCCATGTTGTTAACTAACCTTGCACAGAAGCTACCCATTTATGTCTGCATCGGCAGGGCATGCAAAGGTCTCTTTCCTTCAGCCTCACTGACACAGGATCTTATCAAACTTTTTCATCTTTGCCTCTCCCATAGGTGAAAGATGGTTTCTCACTGCTGTTTTTATTGCATTTCTTTGAAAATGAGTGCCCCCTGACCTCTTGAGACTCATTCACACAATCTGTAAATAATTAGCAGATGCCTCTTGTGTGCCAGGAACCATGTTGGGGCAACCTCCTCCAGCTGGCCGTGGTCTGACTTTCACTGTCTTTTCCTGCCTGCCCTGTACTGGCCTGCCTTATCGTATCCCTGCAAGAAGCCATATTCATCAGGTCAAGCAGGGGCGACCTCGCTTGACCTCTTCTTTAGAGGCTTAGGAGTGAGGAGAATGTGGTTTCTTGCCTTTTCTCTGTTTCTCAAGACTAATTCCTGTAACCCAATTAAGCAAAGCCTTGAGGTCAGAGTTAGCCTCAAATCTTTGGGCTTCTCAGACATACCCAGTCCAACGGGTCAGTCAGTCTTCTGTTTTCTCACTCCTAACCCCTCTTGGGTGTTAGGAAGGTGGACAAAGCAGGAACCTGGACCCTTGTCTGTGTTCAGCGGATATCATTTGCTTCATGATTGGCTGGTTGAAACGCCTTCAGATTAGGTGTCAGCTAAACAGAAAATGCTTTAGGAGCAGCACTATTTAGATTAAAGCAGGAAAGACATCAGGTTAGAATCAATGTTCTCTTCTGTGTGGAAACCTCTGAATTGTTTCTCAAGCTCCCCTTCCTTTGAGGTCCCAGAGCACTTGACCCCATTGCAGGGTAACTCCTTCACCTGCCTTCTCCCAAGGCCCTGTATCAACTTGGCTGGAGCGCCTCTCTTTCATCTTTGTATTTCTCATCAGAATAAAAGCAGAATCAACACATGGGAATTTTGAATGAATATTTTCTTGCCTTCCAGGCACAGCATTCTTGTGAAGGCCCGAATCATTCTCTAGTAGCTTATAATGGGACCTCCAGTTTATCCTGTGCGTGGCTGCTGGAGTTTTCCCCTTAAAGCCCACTTCTAATCCAGTCACTTGTAGAGGTTCCCTGTAGCCTACTAAATGGAGTGCAAATTCCTTAGCTTGGAATTGAAGGGCCTCTGCGATGATATGGCTCCTGTCCACCTTTCCAGCTCTTTCTTCCACTACCTTATGCTACAACTAAACTGAATTACTCAAGTGTGCCCACACTCGACCCCGTTTCTTTGTCCATATGGGACCTCCTGTGCCTAGAACAGCTTCTTTTTTCCACTCCTTTCACCACTGACATCCTCTTCTTTCTCCCTTTCTCTTTCTCTCTTTTCCCACCCTGCCCTTTGTTTAAAAAGTAAGGTAATCGGTTTGTTTAAAAGAAGAAAGAGGATACAATTTGTATATTTTTCCCAGTCTTTGTCAAATGTAATGGCCCCCGAAGTCTCCTGTTCTGATCCCCCAGCAGGATATACTCCTCTTCCTCCCCTCTTCCCCGGCACCCTGCCCTACCTCCCTACCCCCCCAGTCAGACTTCATTTATGCTTCTCTCCTGACACACTTCTGCTCTGTCTCTGCATCCTCATTCTCACCCACCCTCAGATGGAGCTCTGGAAAGCACAACTAGGTGTGTGACCCATCCTTGTATTGCCTACAGTTGGTCAGTGTTAGTGAGGCTCTCTGAAGTCCAAGGAGTCTGTCCTCACTGCCACCTGTTTTCTTCCATATGTTGAGTGTGAGGGTTTGGGACCTGTCACCATGACCGCTGCAACCATCCCTTCAAACCCTTCTTTAAGAGGGGTCTTCTCGCAACTCAGAGTCACCCCACTAAAGTCAGGAGGTCATGTCAGCCTTGAACCCCACCTTGTATCCTCCTACACAAACCCTACAAAGAACAGTGGGAACCTGTGCCTTGGGCTTGGGAGAAAAGTGTCCTGTTTGCTCCTTTTCTGAAGGAAGGTGCCACGGTTATGTGTCAAACTGACTGGCAGTTTGCTTTGAGTTCTTGGAAGGAGAAATGGAAAGCTATCCCCTCCTTTCCCTGTGGCCCGGTTTCCCCTACTTGAGCAGATGGGCACGGACACTTCTCTGTTAAGAGGCCTGTCTGCATTATTGAGTGGTAATGTGTGCACTGGCAAGTCTACAACCTGGTCCTTCTCCAGGGCTTTCTTCTGGTGCCTTCTGCAGAGGAGTAAGAACTAATTAGTAAGAACTAATACCCAAATTTAAATTCTTACTCCACCATTTGGGAGCCAAATGACCTTGACCAAATCCCTTAATCTCTCTCAGCCTAAAAATAGAAATAGTTTCACCTTCTCTACCTTCCACATGGGCTGTTATGAGCACCAAAAGAGAAAATATACATGAGAGTGTTTGCAAATCATATTTTTTTAATGTTATTCATATCCCACCTTGTGTAATGGATTTACAGGAGCTTCAAAGATACATAAGCTGTAAAATAGCATAAATTAAAAGTGAGAGTAGAAGCAGAAGAAAAAGAGTGAAGATATAATGAGCTCAAAATGAGTTAAAGGCATACCCTGCTTGCCATGAATGGATCTTAGGATTGCTGGTAAACTAAAAGTGTCATCTGAATCTGCAGAAGGGCTCACTTGGGTGGTGGTATTTCAGGGTGTCCAGCAAGGAGATTGAAGGCTCATATCAGGGCTGACAAATTCTGGATGGGCCTTGGATCTCTGTAGGCAGACTAGTCCCAATCTCACCCTCTACATAGATGTCACTGCTTTAGTGCAACCCAGATCCACTTAAACCTAGAGGTAGCCATCTAGGTTTAAGTTCTAACCATCTTATCCATCCCCTAACCCACCCCACACAGCCAGCATTATCTCCCTCTGGGGGCAGACTCACCTCCCTCCCCGTCAGACACTCATTAAAAAAAAACCCATACACAACAAACCAGCTATATGTATACATATATCAGTACATACCATAAAGTTCACCCTTTAAAGTGTACCATTCAATTGTTTTTAGCATATAGTTACTCTTAACCTCTTGTACTGAACACCATACCCATCCAGACTTCTTTGCCACACAGACCTGTTTCTTTTCTTTTGCTCTCCCCCTGCCCTGATTCTTCTTTTTAAACCTTTTCCAACATTGTTTTTAATTTTTTAAATTGTTTTTTGACAGAGACAGAGAGAGGCAGAGGGAAGGGAGAGGGCCCAGAGCAGTCTCCATAGTTGTACATCACTTTTTCGACATGGTTTGGTTCCACTCAGGTGGGAGGGGTCTGTGCAGAGCAGGAACCAGAATGGGGGCCTTCCACATGGGAAGCACACCCCCGTTCAGCACATGGGTCTGCACAGGCTAGGGCTGGGATTCAATCCTTGATCCCTGGGGCTGCAAGGTGAGCACTTAACCCACTGAGCCATCCCAGCTCCCCCTCTTCCCTTCCCACCCCCACCCTGATTCTGAACTCCCTAAGAATCTGGACTCAAATTCTGGAAAGGTTGCCCCCTATTTCTGGCATTTCCCACCTTTGACCCATCTCTTCAGCTGGGTGCTCCCTTTAGACCAGCTATACTGAAAGTGATCACTAGAACTGGGGATGGTGTACAGAAAAGCCATCAGCGTGATCCCCACATTGTGTAAGGCTGAGGAACGCCTACTGAGAATCCAGGCGGCAGGAGGCTGTGGGTATGACCAGCCCAGGGAGCTGTAGCACTTGACAGATCACATTGTTAGACCGTGACTCACTCCCCGTGGCAGTCTGGAAAGCTGAACCTCTCAGCTTGGCCTTCAAAGGAAGGCCGCTTGGACTGTGGGTGGATCCTCTGAGCAACCCTCTGAGGGCCAGGTTGGACAAGCCGAGTTGGGACTCATATGCTGAGCTGGGCTGTTCGGTCTCCTTGACCCCCCCTCCCCCCCATGAGAATCCCACATGTTAAAAGGTCATCATGTGTTGGGAGCCTACAGGGAGAAGAAAAGGTGTCTTCTGTGTGTTTTCCAAGAGAGAAAAGGGAGCTGTGTCAACTCCTGACCCTGCCAGAGATTTGGGCTCTGCTGACCAGCTGTGGAGACCCAAACCCCAGTTCTGGAGTTAGTGACAACCAAGCAGACACCCTAAGGGACCCTCTCGTTATTTTCTTCCCCTATTTAAGGTTGTTTCTTGACTTTGTGGCACACATACCTCTTCTCATTCCCCTCTCTTCCTACCTGCTCTGGTTTCTCCCCATCATTCTGTTTTCCATTTATCACATTAGCCCATCAGATCTTCTGTAATATAATATAAGGAAGAAAGGGGGGGGTGCAGAATCTTCCTTTTCCATCTCACTCAGTTGGCTTAGGATTCCTTCTATTTTGAGTGCTAATTGATATCAGGATCTCCAACAAGATTGTCTAGCCCAAAGGCCCAGAGGGGCTGCTGGATCTTTACCCTGTACAGTTCCAGCACATTACATATTCCTGCTCTCCTTGCGTGCTTGGGCCAGGGCTGGACTGGAGTGTTGAGAGGGTGACCCAGAACTTCCTGTCTGGTGGGGGAGGCAGAGTTTGGTCTCTGGGAAGTCCCAGTCTGGTGGAGAAACATAGACCAAAACAGTGAAAGACTATGTCACAGAGCAGCATGTTCTCAACAGCAAATCCCACAAAGTGCTGAAGCCACAGAGACTGGGATTGTGGCAAGAGTCCTTCCAAAGCTCCTTCCTTAAAGCCCTTGTGGGAACCATCACATGTACATGGTCACAATTTCTAGCAGTCCCCTAAACAAAGCCAGGTGGAGGGGGTCCATTGGCCAGGGAAATGAATGCTGGGCTGATTTAGGGGAAGCTGCCCCTGGGTTAAGTATCTTTAAAAACAAGAAAGACCCACAGGTCCAGTGGTTTTTTCACTACCCCATGTCACTTCTGTTGTCTTCAGGGGACTAGGGAACACTGCGAGGAGGCTGTGCAGCCAAGTGAGAAAGCCTGCAAGTGACAAACCTGCTCCATCTAGTAAGAGAAGAAGGATGCAGGAGCAGACCCAGGCTTCTTGAAACAGTACTTTCTGTTCTGTGAGAACAGCCAGGTGCATCTGAAGGAGACAGGAGAGCTTCCTATTTCGTGAGATCAGCCACTTACATAGGTTGGGGCACCATCTGATAGCCAGTCATGACACCTGTGTGGTCATTTTTTCAGCTACACAAGCACTGGGCCTTACGACTGCCAACCATCCTGGAAGGCGTGTCACTGTTATTACTCCCATTTTCTAAGTGAGGTTCTGAGAAGTGAAATCACTGGCAGCTGGCTCACTGCAGACTTGGGACCCGAGCCAAGGTCTTCGGACTGTGTCTGGTGGTCGTTCCACGATGCTGCATTGTCATCCCATGAAGTTGGTGTCTAGGGTCAGTAGTGATTCTGAGGTCCCCACTGTAGGCCCCTATTCTAGACCCAAGCAACTCCCTGTTTGGTGATTTGGGAAAAGTTCAAGAGGCGCATGCTCAGGGCACACAGACCCCCCTGGCCCCTTTCCCAGGCTCATCAAGCTGTTTCTAGGCTTGGTTTTCCACCCACCTCCCTCTACTACCCACACCCTTCTAGCCCCAGCTGACTTGGAAGCAGGGAGAAGGCAAGGCCAAAAGGCTTTTGTTTTCCAATGATGGAGAAATGGCTGACATCCCGGCTTCTCCCCAGAAGACAGAGGCAGCTCTGGATTTCCTGTTGCTCCCAACACGGGCCAGATAATTGGAGACAGATTTTTGGGCTTGGCTTGGGAGGTGAAGCTTGAAGTACAGTCGTCGGGCCTCCTGTGAGTCCGTGTATGTGCTGCTTTCTTTGTTATCCTGAATATGTGTGTGTGTGCGTGTGTGTAGACACTTGTGCTTTGAGACAGCGTGTGCGTGTGTCTACGCACGTGTGTGTTTGTGTGGCACTTCCGTGTTCCTCATACTTCTTTGTTAGTGGGACTCTGTGCATGTGTGCATGTGTAAGGAAGTGTGTAAGCGTGTGTCTGGGCTTCCGGGCCTCCGGGAGCAGCTCCCTTGTTTTGGTTTTTTGTTTTGTTCCTTTGTGAGAGTCAGTCCAGCCAGAGAGAACTCACGAGCTCTTTCAGGATCTTATTACTCAAGATTTGGTGATTAAATGTAAAACAGTAATTAAGATTGAAAAAAAAAGAAGAAGGAAGACAGATGGGCTTCGGGGAGAGGATATGAGGGATAGAAACAGCCAGAGTACAGTTGGCGGGCGGTGGAGGGCAAACGGGAGCCTTCTTACAGGACAAGGAGTTTCTTTTCGGGGTACAGCTAAAGCCGTCTTCCGACCTCTCTCATGGAGAAAGGCACCACACACTTGCAGAGTGGTTCAGCTTTCTCCACACTTCAAGGCTACTGTTGCCTTTCTGCCCGGAAGGAACGCCAGGCCCCTTTCTCCTAAGTCCTGCTGTGCAGACTCAAACGGAGGGTCTTTTTGCTACAAATGAGATACCGAGCAGTTGGGAAGCAGCCTAAATCATTACAATACTTATAGGCAGCCAGTGTATACCTGCTGCATGTCTGATGCTGGGCTGGGCACTTTGCATACAATTTGTACCAACACATGTATGTATGTATGTATGTATATACTCATATGTGTATATTAATAAAACCACTTATGAGCTGGGTATTACCTTTTTGCAGAGGAAACCGAGGCTTATCATAAAGCAAGGACTTTAACACACCATGATTCCCAAAAGTGATAATTAATTTGTTCACTCAACAAACATGTACTGAGTACCTATCTTCATCAGGCACAGCCCTGGATATCATGAGGGACACAGATGAGCAGACAGCTCCTGCCCTCTGGGGAAAGAACTGCTGATGTTCCGAAGATTGAACCTCTCATTCAGTGCCAGAGCAAGTGGTGGTTAGGAAGCCAAGGACTTTTCAAACTGGGGCAAGATCTATCCCCAGAATGAGCTGTTCCTCATAAAGACATTTGAAATAAGAACTGGCTGGAAGAGAAGACATGGTAGGAGCGGAGGTCAGTGGATGTGTGTGCTCTAGGGGCTTGAGGTGGGGAGAGGATGGGAAGACACAGCCTGCCTGCCCCCCATCCCCCACCATCGGCTGCCTAGTCCAGCATTCACTGGGTGGTCAGGGTGTCCTTAGATGGCCCCGTCCCTCTGGCAGGAGGAAGGAGGGAGCTGGGGAGACGCACACACCCTTGCCTCTCTGGACAGGTCTCTGTGGTCCCAGGGTGGCTGGCTGAGGGGGAGGGAGGATAGAGTCCCCTACTAGCTCCTGGCGGCGGGACTCAATTCCCCAGTGCAGCCGTCTTGGGGCTGCCGCCAGCATTCTCTGGACTAAATCGCTTCCAGTTTGTTTAGTCAAAACCCTTGGCCCCAACATCAAAGCCCCTTTGGAGTTTCTGGGGGTTGTTGTTCTTATATGGTGTTTATTTCAGAAATGGTTCTGCTGTCACTGGCTGGGAGGGGTGGGGCAGGAGGCGCTGCTGGGGCCCTTGGGTTTTCCAGACATGAGGTTGGCAGAGGGGGAAGGTGACATGACAGTTTCCATGACAACTGGCCCCTAAGACATTATCCCGCCCCCTGCAAGCTTGCCTCTACCTGGTATATAAGAGCACAAAAAGGGGCAATGCCTTTTCCCCTGCCCAGGGCCCCTTTCAGATGTGTGCCAGACCATTTAGTTTGGGCTTTCAGGGGTCAAGCCATCATCACATCCCCCCTCCCCATACCAGCCCTCATCTTAGAGCCTGTGGATTCATTTCAAGTAAGTAGCTCTCCACTCGACACATCCCCATTGTCACCCCTCTGTCAGGCCTGAACCCCCGATCCTTCTAACACCCCCATGCCCTTCTGTAGGAGAGACTTCTCCCCTTTCTAAAAATCTGATTGGCTGAATGTGTACTCAGCTATTTTAAGTCACATTTGGCTCTGGAATCTGTAACTTTCTCCTTCTGAGTTCCTGCAGGTTTTAGCAGGTCCACTTGGTCCAGTGTCATAGTGTGGCTTCTAGTGTTTAGCATGGGGTGTGCACATGGAGAAGAAGGGATGCCCTGTCCACGTGAGGTGGACGGAGGAGCTGCTTTTCTGGAGGCTGCTAGCAAGGATGCAGAGCTGGTGGCCTGCGTGGAGGCAGACAGAGCTCCTAGGAGCTTCCCCAGGAAAAAATTAGCACTGGGTAAAGAAGAAGCCACCTCCAGGCCAGGAGAGAGAGAGAGAGAGAGAGAGAGAGAGAGAGAGAGAGAGAGAGAAGGCAATAGGGCCAGGTCTGTGGAAACCCATTTTTTAACACAATAGGTTCCAACCATGCTCTGCAAGTACAGAGTCCTCTCTGGGCCAACTGCCTTCCTTCCTAGGGTGTTCCTAGGAGCCAGAGGGGTCTCCAGACCCACCTCAACCCTTCTCTTTCCCCTGTACCACCTCATCTGCCTTTTTTCCTCCTATCATTTTCCTGGTCTATGCCCTTTCTGCCTTCTTAACTTCCCATCTGCTCCCTCAATGTTCCCAGACAAAGGGAACTTGAGGGCACCCATGGCTACCTTTTAGCCTCCCCCATTAGCTGACACATTAGTTACTTACTGAAAATGGGAGCTCAGCTGGGAGAGATGGAGGTGAGACTACGAGTGGACTTTGCTGTCATCCCTGCCACGGAACAATGAGGAAGGCTCTGCGTCTGAGTCTCCGGACTTCTGCACACACTTGGAGCCAAGAGCTAGGTCTTTACCAGGGGCTCCAGTCTAGGAACTTGACTGGGCATAGGTGAGCGCCCTGTTCTATGGACTGTCCCACAGAGAGCCTAACTGGGGGTGCCCCAAGATGTGCTAATTCAGAATGCCTGGACACAGGCTCCTCTCCTCAACCAGGGTCTTCAGTGCCCTAAGAAGCTGATCTCCTGATTTGGGGGGGGAGGGAGGAATTGTGGTTTTGAGTCACTTTCTCCCAGGGTGGCGCCTTGGCTCAGTCATATAGCAGGTGCCTCCCTCTCCACCCCTCCCCCTCCCCAATGCCCACAGCCTTAGCAGACTGCTTATGAGTTAGTCATGTTAATGTGGCTGCAGCTAGTGATTAAAACCATTGGTTGGATGAGGGTTAGTGATCAACATCCCTGGCATAGTTGCTAATCCCTTGGAAACATGATTTTAATAAGCATAGGAGAGGAGGTCAGGGTGGGTGGTCCTAGGAGCTGGGATCCAGTGTCTCCTGTTCCTCCAGCCCTTGGTTCCCCTGGTTTCTCCAAGGCAGGCGCTGTGGGGTATGTTGGGGCAGCGGAACCACTTGGGAAGACGGGCCACCTCCACAGCAGATGGAGGTGGTGCCTGGTGCACAGCTGCCTCTGTTAGTGGGACAGGGACAGGGTTGTGCCAAGGGTGTGGCTGGTGTGGCTAAAAGCAGTGCCCAGGGTCAAGAGGCTGGAGCCACGTGGAAGGATTAGTGCTGAGTCCTATATGGCTCGTTCTTATGCCAAGTGCTCAGGGAGGAACCATGGGTTCCAAGGATCCCCTTACCACAGCCGCCCAGCTTCAGAAGGGAGGGCTCTTAGCTTCCTCGAACCTCCTGATCATCCCATTCAATCGTTTAGTTTATGTAATGCCTTTAATAGTGCGTACTTACAACTGTTAGAGTAGCCATATCATGGCAGGCACATAATAAATGTAAACTATATATTAATATATTATGTGTAATCATATAATTATTATGGTTAACATTTTATTGACTGCCATTTTGTCAGGCCCTTTATATATATATCTGTATATATATTACCTCTTATGTTCATAACATCCTGCCAAGCAGGCCTTATTACCCCGTTTTATATATGAGAAACCTGAGACTCAGAGAGGTTAACTTGCTCAAGATCTAGCTAGTACGGGGCTGGGCCAGCATCGACCCTAGGACTCTGGCTAATTTCAAACTCATTTTTCCCCCCTCAAGCCTAACACTGTAAGACACTTGAAGAATAAAATAATACATTGTCAGTGCTATTTAAACACTGATAATCCACTCCTAGACGTAGTGAGCACATGTGTGTGCTAACACACACACACACACAGAGTTGGATGACAGCACTAAATAACTTGGAGGGCCAGTACCAAGCAGTGTAGGTGAGGGCCCAGGGAATAGTACTGGCAGTAAATGTTACAGTTTGCAGTGGGGGAGGCCCCCTGGGGCAGCAGCAATCACTGAGGATGGTATGCAGGGAGGAGAGGGACTTAAAGGATGGGTAGGAGTTGGTGGTGGGAAGAGCAGAAACAAAGGTACACTGGTGGGAATTCAGTGGCATTGAGTAGATCAGACTAGTCTACTCCCTCCTGATAACTTCTGTCCCTCCACTCACCATCTCTGTAGGGAGGACTGCCCTTTGTGGGGCTTGGGGCAAGAGTGTAAATAAAAGGCCACACACTGGCTGGGTCAGGGCCATGAGTCAGAAACAGAGGCAGGCAACCTGTTAAGACTTAGAGGAGATGGAGCTAGGATCCTGAATAGTTTGGGGGAGAAGGAGGCAAGGCCATAGCTAAAGAGACTGTGAGCGGGAGATCCAGGACACGCAGTAGCCAGGGGTCTCAGAGGCTGTACTGGAGGGGGTTTGGAAGGGGTGCGGGGCTTTTAGCTGGAGATGCAGGGGCAGGGGGAGGGGCGGGTGCTGGCTTCAGGAGGACCAAGCGGGCAGCGGTGAGATGCGGGAAAGGGAACTGTGGAGCTTGGCAGGAAGAGTACAGCATCTGGGAGGAGTGACAGGGGTGTGTGTTTCTGCAGAGTGAATAGGGGCCTGGAGACGGGGAATCAAAGCCTCTGAGTGGGGATCCCAGAAGCCAAGAACAGGTCAGTTACTCCAGAAAGGTTCTGGGCAGCCCCCTCTCCACCGACTCGTGTTACATACTGGTGTTTCCTATTTCAGGCCCTAAACCCTTGCCGGTTGCCCAGCCTCCTCCCTAACCTCCCTCCCTCTTGCCCTACCCTCCCTAGGGAGGGACAAACACACTTGATATATGAAGTGTTTCCACCTCGACGCTTGGGAGTCCCACAAAGGCTTCAGTGTGTGGCAGCCCCTCCCCGCCTCGCACCCCGCCCCTCCCCTTCCTCCTTCTGTCTGAGAGTCTGGGAATGCCTCCTTTTCAGGGGTGCGGGTGTCAGAGAGAAGGACTAGCAGCCGGTGGGGAGGTTCCTTGTCCTCTCCAGCCCTGCCCCGCCCCATCATGGGTAGGTCAGTGTGTGTGTGAGTGTTGGGGGTCCGGATGATGATCTCTATTTCTTTGGCTTGCCACTAGGACCAGGTTCCAAAGGTTGAAGTGGTGGTTGGGGTGGGCAGGGGTGGCTTTGACATTTGCCTCTTTGCTTACCCTGCCTGCTTCACTCCTTGCTGTGGAAACCCTATCCCACTGGTCAAGGGGGTGCTGCACGCCCCCCATACACACACACACCCTTTTCTCCATACAGGAGCCCAAAGGAGAAAGAAAACTGAATTTTCAAATGCACCCTATGTGCCAGGCACTGTGCTAGGCCATTTGAAAAACATCAACTCAATCCCTTCCTGGAAAGCTTTTGAGGTGGGTATTGTTGTTGTTTTTTTTAAGATTTATTTTAGTGTTTTTGACAGACAGAGAGAGAGAGAGAGAGAGAAGGGAGGGCCCAGAGCAGTCTCCACAGTTGTATGTCATCAATTTTCGACATGGTTTGATTCCACAGAGGTGGGGAGGTGAGGGGGAGGGGGTGGCACGCAGAGCAGGAACCAGGCCAGGGGCCCTCCTGCATGAGAGGCATGCCCCTATGAGCTGGGGGCCAAACTGGGGGCCTCCCTCATGGGAAGCTTGCCCTGGTGTAAACCAAACTGGGGGCCACACCCCAGTTCAGTATATGGGTCCTCACAGACCGGGGCCAGGACTCAGTCCTCGGACCTCAGAGCTGCAAGGCAAGCGCTTACCCTGCTGAGCCATCCCGGCTTCCCTGAGGTGGGTATTTTTACAGCAAGTAAAGTTAGAGGTAGTATGGCACCTTGTTTGAGACCATGAACTTGGGCCGCAGATGGACTTCGAACGAAGTCCCAGCTCTCGACTGCATTAGATGTATGAATGGGGCAAGTTTCTTCATCCCCCAAAGCCTCAGTTTCCCCATCCCTAAAGGAATGGTATAAGGCTCTTCACAGGCTTGGTAGAAGTATTAAAGACGATGTTGTGCGTGAAATACCTGGCAAGGGGTATGTATAGGTACTGAAATTATTATCACTGCACAATCCCATAAAAAGGGAGGGGGCAGAGCTGTCCCTGAGTTTTGCATTCTCCAACAAGGCTGGTCTCAGAGGGCAGGAGCCCTGAGCCCAGCACTGTGGACCCGGGATAATGAAGGTAGGCAGAGGAAGTATGTGCGCAGGAGAGAACTCCCTTTCAATTCCCAGGAGTCCTCTATGGGGGCCCAGATGGGAGCCCCGAGGACACAGACATCCCACTTCCCACTCACATGTCGGGCAAGGACCCATTTCAACACAGTGGGTGGTTTCTCTGGCCAGCTCCTCTGACTCAGGCAGAAGCTACAGTTGGCCTCGGGCCATCCCAGCCATTCAAACCACCAGCTATGTGTGTCCCTCATCTAACTCCTGCCACCAACTGTACAGTGCAGAGTGAAAATGGGCCCCCTTGGGTGTTTGGAATAATGTTTTGTGTGTGAACAAAGGTAAGGTTGTGTGCTGGGCATGTAAGCATAGGTACCAGACACCCATGTGGGGGACAAGCTTTGGGCCTATGTGTATTATATCTTATCTACACTTGAGAGGTGCCCATGTGCAGACACGTTTACGGTCACACAACTCCCAGACTCTGGGGCCTCTGGGTACGTGTGTGTGCCATGTGCCAGGATATGTGCATGTGTCCACGTGTGTGACTGCATGTCAGATGAACTCCCTGGAGCTGGGCTCTGCGGGAAGGGTCAGACGGCAGTCTGAGACACTTCTCATGTGCCAGGAAAACCAGGCTCCCCTTTCAGGAAGCCTGCCCAAGGAAAATAAACTAGCCCAGTTCCTGGGGCCCAGGGGGCAGGCGCTAGTGATGGGGAAAGAGAGAAGGTGACTGAGCTGGTGGAGGAGGTCACAGGCAAGGCAGTCAGATGGTACCCTTTGACCCCACCCTATGACCCCATCCTGATCTCTGGAAATTCTCGTCCTTTCACTTTGTCCTAAGGAGGCTTTGTCCTCTTTCTCCTCTTCAGATGCTTTTATCTCCTCTCCATCTCTCTTCTTTCTCTCCACTTTCTTCTCTCCCTTCTCTTTCATCTGTCTTTCTCCCTCTAATTTTCTCTCTTCCTTTTGACTCCTATGACTCTGGCTGCCTGCCAGTCTCCTCTGCTTCTCTTACCTCCACCGCAGGAGCCAAAGCCATGGTCTACCTATGAGAACAGGTGTTCAGAAATCCCAGTGAGCAGCTGTCCACATGTACAGGTTGTTCTTGGTTTGTTTTTTTTTTGAGATTTATTTTATTCTTTACAGAGTCAGAGAGAGAGAGAGACAGAGAGAAGGGGGAGGGCCCAGAGCAGTCTCCATAGTTGTACATCATCAGTTTCGACATGGTTTTGTTCCACACAGGTGGGCGGGGGCTGCGCAGGGAGGGAACCAGGCTGGGGGCCTCCTGCATGGGAGGCATGGCTCCTCGAGCCAGGGTCCTAACCAGGGGCTGCAAACCAAACTGGGGGCCTCCCTCACAGGAAGCACACCTCAGTTCAGCATATGGGTCCACATGGATCAGGGCCGGGATTCTATCCTCGGTTCCTGGGGCTGCAAAGCAAGCACTGAACCCACTGAGCCATCCCAGCTTCCCTGCAGGTTGTTCTTAACTTTTGTCTTTTGGTGCTAGATTGGCCTCAAGCCTCTGGATCTTTTTTTTTTTTTTAAAGATTTATTTTATTGTTTGAAAGAAGGTAAGAGAGAGAGAGAAAGAGAAGGGGGAGGGCCCAGAGCAGTCTCCATAGTTGTACATCATTAGTTGTGATATGGTTTCATTCCACACAGGTGGATGTGGGGCTACATGGGGTCGAAACCAAATTGGGGGCCTCCCGCATGGGAGACAATGACTTTCGCCACTGAGCCATCCTGGTGGTTACCGGTTGAGCTGAAGTTCAGCATATGGGATTACATGGGCTGGGGCCAGGAATTGAATCCCAGACCTTGCGATTGCAAGGCAAGAGCTCAGTTGTTGAGTTATCCTGGCATTCCCGCCTCTTGATCTTTTATGTGTCAATTGGCTAACTGACCGCATCAGTTATTATATACTTATTAAAAACCTGGTCTATGCCAGGCCCTGTGGTGGCTCTAGAGCTACAACAGTGGGCAATAAGCAGGGGAAACACATGAACTGTCTCGTGGAAAGTTCAGATTGCTGGGGGAGTCAAATTAATCAAAGCCACGCATAATGTAAAATTAAAACAATGTTGAGGACAGCAGAGAGAGGACTACATATATGTATTGTGAAACCTCTAATGGGAAATTAACATGGTCAGGTGAATGGAAAAGATTCAGTAAGGAGGAGATTAGCCTACTTTTGAAGGACAAGTAAGAGTTAACCAGGCCAAGAAGTAGAAGGGGTATAAAATGAGACAGATTGTTGGATTGTTGAAGGCAGAGGGAATAGCATGTGTAAAGGCCCTGAGGCAGAGGGAGTGAGATCCATTTGTGTAATTGAAATAAGGCCTCTGTGGTGAGGAGAGAGAAGCTTAGATGAGACTGGACCAAGCAGCCTGGATCAGGCCATGCACACTCTTGTAGGCTGTGTTAAGGATCATTCCTCTTGACAAAAATACCAATATGCTTTATAAGTGTGATATTTTTTATGATTTCTTTAAGTAAAGAAAGTATAAATACACTAAGACTTTTAAAGGATTTTGTGTTTGTTTTTTTCACCATAGCAGCATCTACTCATATTTGCAAAACAATAGAACTGGGAGACAATGGGAAATTTGCAATCTACAGATGATGTTTGATTCACTTATGATTCCCTGGGGCCCATGAGTTGAAGGTCACTGCACTAGGGGAGAGAGGCAAAAAGAAGATTGAGAATCACCGCACTGTGTTGCCAGGGCCTGGGTCAGATAGGAGCCAGGAGGGTCCGACCCTGGCCCTTTGCCACCGCAGCCATGTGCTCTGCTCCTAACAGCCAAGATGGCTTGTGCTGGGTTGAGGGAGTGGGCAGGGGTTGGGAGAGGGATGAGATAGCTAAGTAAGGAGAGGAGAAAGAAGGGTAGAGTGTGACTCAAAGTCTGGGATCCGTGGACCCAGAACAACTGCATCACCTGGGTACTAGTTGGAAATTCAAGTTCTCAGCCCTCACCTTGACCTACTGAACCAAAATCTCTGAAGTGAGGCGGTCTTCATGGTACTGTTTTAACAAGCTCACCAGGTGCCTCTCATACTCTGCTAAAGTTTTAGGACCAGTGGTACAGGGGGCCAAAGATTGGTGGGAAATGCTCTAGGCTGAAATCAGTGGAAATAGGAGGTGAGCCCTCCATTCATCCATCTATTCAGTTATCCTGCTGTCATCTATTGCTGGGTATTCCCTGTGACCCAAGTGTTTTCCGTGTAAACCTTTTTGATGGAAAGGCACAGAAATGGAAATAACATGGCTCCTTAGGCCCAACTCCCTCTCTAATCTCTCCCCAGTCTCTGTCTGGCCTCTTGTTCCGGGTGGGTGGAGAGTATCCCCCATCTCAGCCCATGTGTGTTGGGTGGAGGAGGGGAGGTGTCTCAGGAGGGGTGTCAGGCGAGGCTTCCTGGCAGACCCAGCTGTCCTTTCCAATCCACACCACCCCCCAGCTCCTGCACAACAAGCACACACAGCAGCTGCAGGAACCACCCAGCTTGGCCCACCTCTTAGCCCCAGTGTCCCCCAGCTCAGGGGAAGTGGAGTTCAACCTGTTCTTCCCTGACAGCCCCTCCCAAACCTCCACCAGGGACCCGGACCCACCACAGCCTGAACCCATGACATCCCCTGAACCCTTCTCTCCTTCCCCACAAATTTTTCCTTGTTGAGGGTATTGGGAAAAGTTATCCCAAGCCATGTTCTCACCCCACTGGCCCCAGCCTGAGCCCCAAACCCAGCTGTCAGCTCCTCAGGTCACAGCCCACCCCCACAGAACACCATCCCACACTGTGGGTGGGATCTCATCTCCACACAGGCCAAGCAGCTGGCTGGACCACCTGCCTCAGGAGAGACCAAATGGAAGGCGGAGAGGAAAGACGGGTGGGGGAGGCTCTCAGGGAGAGGAAACAGGGGTGAGAGGGCTGGGGCCAGGAAGTCTAGGTTTTTAGAGCTGGAATGGATCTTAGGGATCAACTAGTGCAGTCTGGACATTTTACAACCCTCCCCCAGAGAGGGAGAGAGAGTTGGGCATCTGTGCATACAAAAGTGCCCTCCCCCAACCGGCTGTAATCTATTTCATTACCTGGGGGCTTCCTTTCGTTAACTTCTAATTTCTTCTCCCCTATTACTCATTCTACTGCTCCTCAGTTCATTAGGTCATCTTGTATTTACTCTCTGTTTACACTTTTTTGTGTGTCTTAGGAGTGGATGGCTGTGTGTGTGTGTGTCTGTGTGTGTGTCTTGTCTCCACCATCAGACTGGGGTTTCCCATAGACAGAAGCTATGTTTCTATCATCAGACTAGGTATTTCTAGCAGACAAATAATGTCTCCCTTTCATAAGAATATGAGTTCCCTGAGGGCAGTGACCATCACCCTTATTAGACTGGGGTTCTCTAAAAGCAGAAACTGAGCCTCCAGAATTTGGTGGGCCTCCTTCTCACCTCCATGATTCTCTTCAACAGAGACAACCCTGATGTTAGTCCCTGAGCCACTGGCCTAGGACCTAAGAGCAGGGAGGCCCTTGGACAGGGAGTAGTCAGTTTAGAGACTATGCCTGAAATGGTTCATGGCATTTGGAGCCATTGAGGCCACCACTTTGGGACATGACTTGGGAATTCTCAAACAGCTGTTTCCATTCCTTGCCCATTCCAAGATCCCAAGTTTTTCTCACAGTAATTACCAGCCTTGGTGTTCTGCGGTTCCTGTCCTCCTGGGAAATTCCCTGAAGTTTTGAAGGGAGCTCAACCTACCTACGCTGGAGACCCTGGGAAGTTAGGGAGTCGTGTGGGGAGTGAGGATGAGAAGGGAAGCTTTCCTTCCTTCCCTTGGCAAAGGCCTCTGGGAATGGCTGAGGCAGATGACCCCTCTCCAAAGCTCCCCAGGCCCCTCACTGATCTTCCCTTTCTCATTTCCCCTAGTCCCGCTTCACCATCTCCCATGATGACTTGAGACTATAGTTCAGAAAAGACATCAAAGCTAACCCTATCTCCAAGAAATTGGTCGTAGAACCAACCTCCTCCCTGCTCCCCAGAGAGGTTGCTGGGATTTTTGTCACAGCTCCCAATCTACCAACACCCTAATAGAGTTTATTCTGGAACTTTTCTGGTATTATTATCACCCTGCACCCTCAGTCAGAGATGTGTAGCAGGGTCTGAGTGAGTGCAGTAAGAAGCAGGGACTTCATCTCTGTCCCAGAGGATGCTGCCACAGCCTCCTCCCACACTGTGCTGAGTCTTCCAGTGTCCAGGGCACCTTCATAGATGTCACCCTAAGAACACGTATGTAATAAGCTGGCCAGCAATGCTTCCTCCTCCACTCTCCATGGCACAGGTAGAGCACATTCCACATCTACACAGTATTTCTGTGTGTGACTAACCCCACCCCACCCCATATTATTAAGGTGAGCTCCTGATGGTCAAGGTCCTTGTTCATTTTTGTGGACCCAGTCACCAGCAAAGTATATGGCATATCATGGCCATTAAAATTTGAGGATGGATGGATGGGTGGACACAAACAGACAAAGGAATGTGATCTGTACAACAACCTTATCAGGTGCATAGGACAGATCCTATCTCAATTTGTGGATAAAAGGTTTAAGGCTCAGAGAGGTCAAGAAATGTATCCGAGGCCCCAGCTAGGCAGTAGAGTTGGAGTTGGAACGCTATGGCAGGCCTTTTTTTGGTTTTAGTGCACTACACTTAGTACCACATCCTGTAGCAGTGCTAGCTTGGAACCAACCCAGGCCCTGAGACTCCCTACACCCAGCACTGTGTGTGGTTGAGCAGGTTGTACACTGTGCAACCCCAGGAGGTACCCCTTACTTTGGAATCTCTGTAAATGGCATTCTCTGGAGTTACTGCAGGATGTGACGTACGTGGCTGCCTCCACTGTCACTCCTCAGCCCTCTTCGTGCATGCATTCAAACACTTGGGGCAACAGGAATTCATCCCCTCCTCTTCTGCTAGCCAGGGTGCCAGCAGGAGTTCCTGGGAGGGGGCAGGTGAGGATCCCTGAGGAGTACACAGCAACCCTTCCCAGGCCCACTGTGTGCCTCCTGCCTCCCCAGGTAGGAGCACTGTTGTCAAATCTCACCGTGCCCTCAATGGACCCCTTGCATATGCCCACACTCCGCCTCCCCACACACTGCCCACACACATGTGCACCCTGCAAGTGAGGTGCAGGACCCCAGATCTCCAAGCTCCTCTCTGAGATTCAACCAAGCAGGCTGCTGAGGGCTGGGGCTGGCCTCCCTCCCAGCTTCGTAGAGCCCCACCCCCTCCACTCGTGTGCAGGGCCCTGGCCCCTCCCGGGGAACAAGGCTGGGATTAATAAGCGCCCGGCTCCCTCCCCTAATGGGCTCCAGCTGCACAAACATTCCCAGAATTCAGAGCCAGCTCTGTCTGGGGCAGCCCAGGCCTCAGCTCCAGCATTCCGGGCCCCCTCCTTCCCCAAGTCTGGGACAGCTGCTCCGGAACTCTGGCAACTGGCTGGGGATCGAATCCCAATTCAGCTTTTCCAGAGGTGGGGGACATTGGACCGGCTGGGGCTAGGGGTGGGGTGGGGTGGGGAGGAGAAGGGAAAAGGTGAGCAAACTCTGAAGGGACACCTCAGTTCCTGCCCTACCTGCCCCTCCCCCTCCCACTCCCCCTCCTCCCCTTCCCCCAACTGTGCTCACACTCTGAGCAGTAGGTACCAGGGGCCCAGCTCAGTCCTACCTAATTTGTCTCACCAGGCAGTGCCCTTGGCTAGCAATGCCCAGGAGGAGGTGACAGGATAGAGCTGGGAGGAAAGATAAACATCTCCCCTTGTGTTTTAAGAGATCCAGCTGTGTCTCAGATGAAATCTGTGGCCTGGCAGGAGCTTCATTCAAACAGATTCTTATCAAGGAGGGGAAGAGGGGTGGCAGAGGGAGCAGGAGAAGGAAAGAAGGGTCCTCATACTCCTATTAAACCCTCAGGGAGGGACATTTCGGGGCCCAGTGGCAGGAGTCCTAAGTGGACAAAGATTGACAGCTCTGAACCTGCCTTTTCTTTCCCACCTCTGGATCAAGGGCCAGAAGGGACCAGGCAGCTGTCCTTGCCCAGGTGCCACTAGTTAGGCTAGTGTGTGGGATACCAAGGCCTGAGGCGTCCTGTGGCTTATGTTTGTGCCAAGGTCCACCTGAGTGGGGGGAATGGTGGAGAGCATAGGTGACTGTCATGGACGTGTGACCGTGTGCACGTACGTGTCTCAGTGCCCACAGGAGCAGCTGTGTCCGGCAGCACTGCTTGGGAAGTGGATGGTGTGCGTGCACACATGCCCATCAGCCTCTGGTGTTCAGAAATGCCGAAAGCCCCACACGCACGAGGAAAGGCTGCCCCCTGGCCTTTCCCTCCCCCTCCCATGGGCATGTGCTGGAGAGAAGCTGAGAAGAGAAAGAATGGCAAAGAGAAAAGGGAGGTTGGTGAAGGTGAGCCCTACAGGGGGCTGTGTAGGCAGCAGAGGGCACCGACTTGGGAGTTTAGACATCTGGGTCCTGGCCTCAGTTCTGTCATGACCCACCTGGAGACTTTAGACAAGTGACTTCCCTGACCTGGGCCTCGGTTTCCTTATCTGGAATATGAGAAGGTTGGACTAGTCTCCCCTGAGTCCCTTCTTAGATTCCACTGTGGCTAGAGTCAGTTTGGGGGACACAGGAGCAAAATGGGCTCTGGGCAGGCCACAGAGAGCAGTCAGTAGGAGCTGAATGGAGGGCTCCCAGGTCTCCTGGCCCTGGAAGGGCTATTCTGAGGAAGAGGTGCGGTCCCTGCCCTGGGGAACCCCAGTCTGTGGGGAGACCGAGGACACAAGACATGGAGGCAGGTGACAGCAGATTCTTGCTGACGGGCTGAGCGTTTTTTTTTAACAGAGAGAAACAGACAGAGAGACACAGAGAGAAGGGGGAGGGCCCAGAGCAGTCTCCATAGTTGACATTAGTTTTCCATATAGTTTCACTCCACAGGCGGGCACTGGGCTGCACAGGGCAGGAACTGGGCCGGGAGCCTCCCGCATGGGCCCCAGCAAGAACTGAACTGGGGACTCACCCCAGTTCAGCATGTGGGTCCGCATGGGCCAGGGCCGGGATTCAATCCTCCAGGGCTGTAAAGTGAGCGCTTAACCCACTGAGTCATCCCAGCTTCCCCATGACGGGCTGAGCTGTTGGTAGCAGTCCTGTGCTAGGGGAAAAGAGAATCAGTGAGCATGGGGCCAGTCACTCCCCCTCCTTCATGTACACCCTTCCTCAGGTCCCTGCTGGGAACAGAGAGACCTCTCTGATCTTTGTCCCTATCAGTCCCCTGCCCATGTCACCTCACATCACCTGCCATTTCCCCATGGAGGAGATGGCTCCCTGATGGTGTCTGAGGCCTTTCACTCATCCTTACCATTCATCTCCACCCTGTATCCCAGCTCAGCTATGGGATCAGTTCCTGAGCTGCATAAATAGAGAAACTGAAGGGTTCTGGCTAGGGACGGGAAATCAGGAATTGGACCCCATTTAGGACTCTTTTGAAATGAACCTCATTAGCCATTCATCTAGCACTTAGTGAATAGCTACTTTCTCCTTGGGCCTGCATTAGAAACTGAGGAATTCAAAGAAATCACATTTCCCCCAAGGATATGATGTCAGAAAAGATTTAAAAAAATTCCTTCCCTAAAACTAAAGGTGGAATTGGCACCAACCCTAGGCTGACCCAAGGAAACAGTAACCACCCTACGACAGGACTTCAGAGCTGTGGATGTGGGCCCTGGAGACACAATAGACCAGGATACCTGAACCTCCTAGATGGAAGGAGCTCCAGATGACAAAACTACAGGCATTTAGCAGACATACTGGGGATTTTAAAAATGAAAAAAGAGGGAAAAGCCGGGACGGCTCAGCGGGTTGAGCGCTCGCTTTGAGGCCATGAGGACCGAGGATCGAATCCCGGCTCCGGCCCAGGCAGGACCCACGTGCTGAACTGGGGAGTTCCCACAGTTCGGTTCTCTAACTGTCTCTGTCTCTGTCTCTCTCTCTATCTGTCAAAA